>OZ008355.1:1602811-1637954 GCA_963931975.1 Cataclysta lemnata | reverse complement strand
GGGCTAAAATTAGTATAGGTAGTGTTTTTTTTAAATTCTCCTTGTAACTCAATCAAGCGTTCCCGCGCTTATAGTATTTATATTTTAATTCTCCCTGTATTTTTAGGGAAGGCAAAGGGTCCAGCCCATACAGCCTTGTCTTTAGTATATTTTTAATCTCAATCAAGCGTTCCCGCGCTTTACGTATTTTTTATGGAAAAAAGCATGTGTATGTAATGCACGTCCAATCTCCCGCCAGGCGCGAAACCCGTCAAGTCCCACGAGATCCTCGTGTTGCTGCTGCGGCTGCGGCAGGTGTGCTGCCACTGCGGGCTCATCGCGGCCATGCTGGACGGGGATGACCAAGGGGACGTGGCCGAGGACCTGGCCGGCCAGGACCTGCTGGCCGAGCTGAACAAGCTGTCGCTCGAGGAGACCAGGAGGAAGGTAAGAAAGAAAACATTCATTGACCTCATAGAAATAATAACAAAGAATACATAAAGAAATTGAATATTGTACAATAGATAGGTCATATCATTAGAGATCAAAAGACCCTAGTTCGACAAGTTCGTGCGCGACCTTCCTGCGGGGTGAGAGACGGTGGCGGGGACCCGGCACTTTGCAGAGGCGGGTGATGCGGGGAGGAAGCAAAACCCGTGCAATACAGCATAAATAAATAAATATTTAAATATTTTTACACTCACACCTATCATCTAGCCCAAAGTAAGTAGCCTAAGCACTTGTGTTACGGATACTAGATGACGGACATTTTAATATAAATATGTATATATAAATGTTGAAAATTACTACATAAACATATATACAACCATGACTCGGGAACAAACATTTGTGGTCATCACAAAGTTTGCCCCTACCAAGATTCGAACCCGGGACCTCTTGGCCAATACCCAGCAATCTGAGCATTCGACCAAGGCGGCCGTCAGATAGAAGTAGATAGTGAGTTTTATTTTTATATACCTACATACACACCGCTCCCCCCAACGTCTCTCACCTGCAGGAAGGTCGCGCACGAACTTGCCGGACTATAGTCTCGGCATGTGCTACTGCGTCTATTGATTCATTGACACGCAGCGCCGGTATTCTGACTGGGTCCTGGTCTATAAAAAAATACAAGACAGTTCCGTAAGGGACAGTATGAATCTTACCAGATCGCATATTTATCAGTCGAATACTTGCGATCTGAGGCATTCTTTGTTTTATCGCCCTTGGTATATCTATCTACAGGGTGAAATCGAAATGAATCGACAAATTTTTATGGGGGGTTCTAGTGCTGTGAAAAATTATATTAGTGATCTTTAAAAACAAATCTAAGTCGCTAAAAAAAGTATCAATATTTTTCTTTTTTTTTACTCGAAACTGGTAAATATACAGATTAAAAACAATAAAACAAAAAAAAAAAATATTTAAGGAAAATATTGAATTAAATTCTTAATATTAATTAAAATTAAATGAATCGTTCATAATTTGTTGGTTGTTAATCTAATAATTGCGTTCTTGTATTTTAATTTTATTACTTAATGTTTTATTACAATTTTAATTGTTACCATAACGATAATTGTAGCGGTTAAAATGTCCTGTAAAATTTTGTCGACTGATTTCAAATTCACCCTGTATACTACACATTGAACAACCGGTTCAAATTGAAAAGTTATTTTTGTGCTGGATAGTCCATTTATTGAGGAAGGCTATATAAGCCTATGGAACAACCGACATTAACGCGAGCGAAGCAGAGGGCAGCCACTAGTAATCTAATATTTTTAAATGTTGCAAAATAGAGTGACCAAAAAGAGGAGGAAGAGGAGGAGGTTGACCAACCCTCGGAAGGCACCAGCGTGGCCGAAGCGCTTCGCTCAGTGCTGTCGCCCAACAACCCCGTGTTCCAGCTGACCAAACCCTCGTCGAAGATCACCGCCGTCATGGACACCCTGCGCAACATCTTCAAAACGCCTGGTACAGATATGATAATGGAAGTTGTCCCTATTAAAATGAATTATCTTTAAGCTTAAAAAAAATTTCACTTTGCCTTTACCCTACTTAAATGTATGGAAAAAGTTTCCTTTGATTTCTGGGTGTTCTAGTACTCTACCTTCAGTTGGTCTCAAAGAGTGTTTTAATTATTTATAGAAATAGGATCGATTGCCATTAAAAAAAGAATTACTCAATTCTGACGATTTTCCCGCTGACTGCACATTTTATCAAAAATATGTGAATGTCGATTGTCATCACTCAAAAAGTTGGGAAAGGACTCCTAAGATCATTTTCTCGTGGCAGCAAGGGATCGGTAGCTGCCCTCAATGATCCAACCATCAAAACGAAGAATGTCTCGGATCGCAAGTATTTGACGATAAATATGCGATCTGAGGCTTTTTCTATTGCCAGAGGTAAGTAGTACGGTAAGTAAAGTAAGTTTTGTCAGGTAAGGTAAGTTTTATGAACTTTTATGTCACCCCCTGACCATGCAGGAAGTGTGATTTTCCGTACGCGTAGCGAGCCGAAAAGTCCACTTAGTGGTCAGGTGTGACATAAAGGCTGCTATTGCAATATGCCGTGTGGTGACGGCAGAGTAGAATACAATTGTCACCACCCCAAAACTCTCCCGTGGGTGTCGTACAAGGCGACTAAGGATAAATCATTGATGAGGAATGGGCAGCAGCGTTCCTCTTATACCACCCAGCAATGTACTGCGACTTTGGCGCCCGATAAATGGCAATAGGCTCGCCACTTATTAAATGGGACCTGACATATTTGGCGAAACGTGGGTGCTAGTTCACCTCTGCCTACCCCTTCGGGGATACAGGCGTGATTTATGTATAAAGATTTTGGTGGTTAGAAAAAGAATTTCGAAAAATTATGGTCTTGAGGCGGAAGTGTAAAGGTTAGAAGAATTTCGGCAAGTTAATTGGTGTCTTGGGTGGCCGAGCGGTCAGGCACCTGCCCGGATAGCAGCGGACGCGGGTTCGATACCCGCCTCAAGACCATAATTTTTCGAAATTCTTTTTCTAACCACCAAAATGTTTGTACTAATTTTTCTAACATTTATATAATGTTAAAATTAAAATCAAATAGTGATTTATGTATGTATGCAATATGCAATGTTTGTATACGCAGGCGAGAAGGCGGTGGTGGTGTCGCAGTGGACGTCCGTGCTGCACCTGGTGGAGCAGGAGTTGCAGCGATTGCGTGTCCGCTGCGTCACGCTCAGCGGGAAGGTGCCCGTGACGGCACGCGCCGCGCTCGTGCAGGCGCTGAACGACCCGCGCAGCGAGGTCAAGGTGAGCGGTGCGGGCTTGCAGCAACTGAGGGGGTGCGTGAAATGCTACACGCTCGATAAATATCGCGATACAACGATTTTGGTGCTTAGAAAAAGAATTTCGGAAAATTATGGTCGTGATGCGGGAATCGAACCCGCGTCCTCTGCTATCCGGGCAGGTGGCTGACCGCTCGGCCAACCAAAACACTAATTAACTTGCCGAAATTCTTCCAACCTTTACACTTCACGTTGTAAGCCAACATAAACAAATAATTTCACACAATTGAAAGATCACGCAATTTACGACCCTATACCGAAGCCGAGAAGGACTATGAGCGTTCCAGCGGCACTCAGCTGTGTGGGGGCATGAGATATCCGTGTGCGTGCTTGTAGCAGCTGAGTGGAAAAATATTTTCGAAGTCAGGATTGGAGAATAAAGAAATGGAATTTTATTTTGAGAGGTTATAATTTCTTAAATGTTGTCAATTGTATTCTTGTCTGCCGTCACTGCCACGTCATGGCCAGTGGCGGCTGTTCCTTAACCTGAACAACCAATTCAAAAGATTTAATAATTACAAAATTTCAATATTACTTCATCGTCATTTTTAAATTACACTAATAATAATTATTTTTTAAACAAACAAAATCATAACAAATCACATTTCCAATTGAGACGAAACAATTTAAACGCTTTGCTAGAGCTAATTTTGATAAGCTAATTAGACTTATTTTCCCTGTAAATGAAAAAAATATAACTTGTATGGGTTACGAGCGCCGACGCCTGGCGCGTGAGACAAAAAATAGTTCATAGAAATGTACCGAAAAATGAGACTGTCCTCGTGCGCCGCACGAGCGAACCGAAGACTACCGAGAGGCACCGAGAGCACCCGAATCCCGATGGTTTGGCGAAATTCGCGCGCGTTATGGGGTGACCAATGACCTCTCGATAGTACCTATAGTTTCCATGTATCAATGGTGCGTTAATTATTGTTTGTTTTTGTTTACATTATGTAATTGTTTTGTGTGTTGATTCTATTTTATACTGTGTGTGTGGTGTGAGGTGCCGTGTGGTGACGGCAGAGTAGAATACAATTGTCACCACCCCAAATCTCTCCCGTGGGTGTCGTACAAGGCGACTAAGGATAAATCATTGATGAGGAATGTTTACTACCAGTTTATTAATAAGGCACTGTGTTCTTTTTTTTATGCTAGACAGGGAAGCTCTTGCCCTTCATCTCGCCTGATGGTAAGTGACGATAAGGGGCGAAGGGCTTCACAAGGAGCCCTGAACCACAGAGCGGCTGGCTGTCACAATAATGCTGTAGACAGTATTATTATGGCAACAGATTTGAGAGACAACAGAGAACCGCCAACCAAACCGTACCGTTGTCTGCCGCCAGGTGATGCTGCTGTCGCTGTGCGCGGGGGGCGTAGGCCTGAACCTGTGCGGCGCCAACCACCTGCTGCTGCTGGACCCGCACTGGAACCCGCAGCTGGAGCAGCAGGCGCAGGACCGCATCTACCGCGTGGGCCAAAACAAGGACGTGCACATATACAGGTTAATGGGATATGCACATGTACAGTAGGCCTGTGCCCTAACTTTTTTTGACAGTTGAAAGTGATGATCACCGAACTATTTACTAATACATTGCTGTTATCACAGGACAAGTGTCACAATAGCATTATAGTAAAGAAGTAATGGATAAGTAAATAGTTTGGTCTCCTCGCCAGGAAAGATTCTACCGCAAACAAAACAATCTCTGCACAATTTACTCGGAGCATATCCACAATATTGACGATGTCGTATTATGCAGAACAGTGACAGTAGAAAAAAATCAGAGCTACAAGCGTCAACAGAAAACCCCTATTCAGGAAGTTCTTACCTTTAGGGGCGAATCGCAAACTTACTGCGTGCCGGTGTTCCCGAAAACCTCTCAAAGGAATCCGACTCTAAGACAGACAAGCGAGCGTTGCTTTTGCTGTGGCCAAGACAAAGGTGATCATCACTTTCAACTGTCAACAAAAAAGTTAGGGAATAGGCCTACAGGTAGCTGGGACGTGCGCATGTACAGGTAGCTGAGACGCACACGGCTGGGCGATACCATATCAGTCATGCTGGGGCTACATTAGCCGGCGAAGATTCGTGTCGCTTTGGCGCGCTAGAACACGCGCTACATTTGGATTTGTGACGCGAAACATCGTGCCCGTATCAAAGTCTGGACGACACTAAAGTGGCGTAGGTGTAGCCACCCATGCGAGTGTTGTCGCGACAAATCCCTTTGATGCGCGCCAGTTTACCGACAGTGCCCCGAAAGCACATCGTCTTCGCCCGACAAGTACGCTGGACTAAATACGTCTACTAAAATGACAAATGTTTTTGTTGCCGATTGGAAGCGCTCTATCCATCAGCGCCAACATGGCGATAATCAAATGGCTTCATTTTTTTTGGATGACAACCTTCAGTCCAGCGTACTTGTATAAAAGAGGTCAGTGAACTACACCCATTCATCATCACCAGCCCTTTCGGCCCCTTTCATTCTTCGGCGTGTCGCCGCTCGCGTGCAAAAGCGACCGTCACAATTTGTATGAAGCTATCTATTGCGTGGGCCAGGAGAAGGCCGTGCACATATACAGGTGAACCAACCACACAGGTGGAATTTGACTAATTACCATCGTTGTTAGCAACAGAGTTGCGTAATACGGGGCCTTACCTTCACAAATTACGTAATACGGGGCCCTACCTCCACAACATGTCAACACTCACCTCCGCCACCGCGACTTCTCTCTCTGCCCAGAAGATTCTGTGAGAGCCGTCTTAGACACACGTTCCAGTGTAGAACTTTCGAAAGCTCTAGACAAGACAAGGTATTTTAGTAATGAATATAGGAATGGAGCTGGTATACCCCTCGCTTCCACCTCAACAACATACAAACTGTAGCATTTTTTTTTGTTATTTGGTTTGTTAAATCAATGTTCGTTTCCCATGGTACAGTCAGTTAGATTATTAGCAGCATATGACGTATTGATGTAAAATCCAGTTTACTGTAGTTTTTTATTATGTTAGTGAACGCTTCATCGCTAATCGCCATCTTGTTTGTCAATCACTATCGCGTGCCAAATAAAATCATAGGATCGCTTTTGCGGCAAACTTAACATGTCATGTTGAAATTTATTGGCACTGCCAGCAAATAAGAATGGAGCTGAATGAATATTTTTACAGAAAATGAGGTAGAACCTCATAATAAATTACAGTATTTGGTCTGCAGTGTATGTATAATTTATTAACTAATAAGTACGCAATAAGCACCATGGGGCACCCGAATGGTAGAGGGCGAACCACCACCAAGAAATAATTTTTATCTTTTATCTTATCTTACCAACAACAGCATACCCAAAGGGGATTGTGTCAGGCAGACGGTTGGCTGTAAAACCTAAGACAAAACCTTGAGCAGTATTTGATTGGAATTTTGTCATACTAATCATACTCCGTTCATCGGTCTCTAGACATGGTCATTTTCGTCTCTTTTCTATACTCTCATTTATCACTAGCACCTCTCCAGGGTGATGGATGATATGAATCAAAATGGGATGGATGGCTTGATGTCATCGGACCCATAATAATGGAAGAGGAACATACTGCTGCGAACCCAGATAGACTGGGAACAGGGCAGGAAGAACGAGACATATAAGTACACAATAAATATCTAAAGTTAGAAAGGTTAAGATTTTGGTGGTTAGAAAAGAATTTCGAAAAATTATGAACCCGCGTCCGCTGCTATCCGGGCAGGTGCCTGACCGCTCGGCCACCCAAGACGTAGTGTCGATTCCCGCCTCAAGATCATAATTTTTCGAAATTCTTTTTCTAACCACCAAACTCCACCACTCTTTGTACTAATTTTTCTAACATTTATATAATGTTAAAATTAAAAATCGAATAGTTTAGAAAGGTTATATAATTGAAAGTAAAATAAGAAAGTTCATAATATTGTCTCTTTTCAAAAATTCTCTTTTGAAAATTCTAATCTGCCAATTCGATTATGAAACTGGTCGACAAAACATCTAGAACATTTATACTTAATTAAATTTAATACACCATCAATGTCCTCTGTATTTGCTGGCACAGCGTCAGGCCATTCATTTCACGGCTACCATTAAACAGAGTTGTAAAACGACCGAAGCAAAGGTGGGGACATGTAAACAGCCACCGCATGAGTCATCAATTAGGCAATATTAATTTTGTACAGCGGAGACACATGAGTAGATAAACCGAACAGAGCAAAAGCTTCCTAAGAACGCCGCGCACCAACCCTGACATTATGCAACTAGCTGTGCGTCATAAACCGATTTTTTCCGACGCGTGTGGCGACAGCGGCCAGTGGTAACGCACACATGCCCCGCGTGCTTGTAGTAGTGCAACCGATTCGCGCGGTTGTATGAAGGTTGTTCTCTGTTCCGTTTATTTACTCATGTGGCGGAGACGACTCGGACGAGACCAGAGCTCCAGCCAAATTCCTGAGGCGAGACCGCCCGTTTGGCAACACCTACATCAAGCGTTCAATTTCACAATGAATCCTGAAATATCCACGCGTACAGTCACACTACACGGCTGTCAGACGGCCGGATGTCGGCAGCTTCCGATACAGTTGTTGTTTTGTTTTTTTTTGTTGTAATGGAAAATCAACGGAGCTTTTGTTTTGGTCGCTTGCTTGTTGGCGTAGTTTTTCCTATGTAGTAATGTATGAAGAGATCGACAACATAATTGCATTAAAAGGGCAAAATTTACCCACTCTTAACTCACCCACACCATGATTGGTAATTTATGATTTCATTTTAATTTAATATTATATTATAATTAAATTATTTGATTTTAATTTTAACATTATATAAATGTTAGAAAAATTTGTACAAAGATTTTGGTGGTTAGAAAAAGAATTTCGAAAAATTATGATCTTGAGGCGGGAATCGAACCTGCGTCCGCTGCTATCCGAACAGGTGGCTGACCGCTCGGCCACCCAAGACACTGGTGTACAGTGTCTTAGGTGGCCTGAGTGACCGAGTTGAGCGGACGCGGGTTTGATTCCCGCCTCAAGATCATAATTTTTCGAAATTCTTTTTCTAACCACCAAAATCTTTGTTATAATTAAATGTTAGAGAAAATATTACAAAGATAATAAAGTCAGAAAAAATATCATTCATCACACCGGAACAGTGTTTAATTAATGAATAGATACGGAAAGAACCATGTCGAGATACAGATGAACGGAGAGAGTGATTGCGATGAAAATATTTTAATACAATCAGGTAATGTTATTGTTGGTATGTTATTGTAGCCCTCCATCATTCGGGTGCCCCACTGGTCTACACATCTCCCTTAATTACGCCCCCCCTGGGGTGAGTTAGGGCTGGCACATTGTACGTAAATGAAAAATTAACGTGGAATGGAAGACAAATCATTAGAATCTCAATCTTCCCTGCCCAGCCATATGGTAAATATTTATTTATTTTATGTGTAGATTCATGTGCGTGGACACGGTGGAACAAAGCATCAGGCGGCTGCAGGAGGCAAAACTGGAGTTAGCTGAGAACGTGCTGACCGGCGCGCGACACACCAACGCCTCCAAGCTCTCCATCGAGGACCTCAAGATGCTCTTCAACATGGGCCAGTGAGGCAATATGGCCCCAACTCAAAATGTGACCTTTCTCGTTTGAGCATTCAGTTTTGATAGATATTTGCACACATAGATGGAGAGTAGCGCACAAAATGTGGCCAGTCTCGGTTGAGCATGAGATTTTAATAGATATTTGCACATCGTGGGCTTCAAGCCAGAGGGGCGTATAAAAAAATGCATATTTTTTTATTCAATTTTCATGTACAAAGGATAATTGCAAACAAAATTAAGCATTTCACATAAACATAAAAACCGATTCATAGACACATGCAAATTTTTAATTATGAGGCGATAAAGTTATTAAGCTTTTTTTTGTCTCCTGAAAAGTAGGGATTTGTTTATACGCCCCCTTGAATTGAAGCCCACGACATCTAGATGAAGAGTAGTGCAACTCAAAATACTCCTTTTTTAGAAACAGACAATACTCAATGGATTTCTATTTGAACGATTCTTAAAGACTGACTTGCGGTACCGTCTACGTTTTTTTTTAATAGAGATTTTAATACAAGTGCCTTTAATGCACATAAGAACATTTAAGTTGCTATGTATATACAGAGGACATTGATGGTAGGTAGATGCCAAAGTCCCCTTGCTTGCCGAAGTGATAACAGGTCAAGCAAGAAGGCGACATTATAGTGAATGGTGTACGAGTACATTATAGTATTGCACGAATTAATTGTGAACTTTTTGGAAAACCTGAAGTTTAATTTTTAAATATTCGTACAAAATATTCATCATTTCATGTTAAGCACCATATTGCATTTCCATTAAACCCTAACGTGTCATCACTCATACGCATCATTTAAAATTAGATCTTCCAGTCTTAAGTACAAAATGTAGTGTAAGGTCGGGCCCGACGCGAATTACTACCGAGCCAATTCAAATTTGAACTCTATACTTATTGGCCATAGGTTGCAAATTCCACTCTCGACAACTGTAATATTAATTATGATGTTTAATTGAATAACGAGTCGTATTGTTGTAATAAATAATGGATACCGAATTATTTTATTATTAGACATGAATATTTTAAGATTCGTTTTAAATATATTACATTTTTATTTGTTTCAATAGTTCTTTTATTTGACCTTTCGTGGCATTAAATATTAGATAATATAATGAATATTCGAAGCAAACGTATAGTCGGCTTCAGAAAAAGATCAACACTAACGACCGTACTCAGAGACGTCACTTTAAATTAAAGGGTTCCTTATAGCGTGCTTTTCTATTCAAAATTTCTTTTTGTATTAAGCACTCATTAACGTTAATTGACGTCTCTGAATACGGCCTGCCACACTCAGAGACGTCAAATAACGTTAACGAGTACTTACTGTCAAAAAATGACAATTCCAAACTAATCGCTATTCTTGTCGGGTCTATGGTCTAGATTTGAATGAAATTTTTTGACATTAAGCACTCATTAACTTTAATTGACGTCTCTGAGTGCGGCAGAAAGTCCTGCCACAATAATGGCTTGAAATTATTACTACACAAGACCTACCTAGAGTAGGATAAGGGCAGGGAGGAGAGAGAAGGTATATCGTTGGTATGACACTAATGCTAATGTTGGTATGACACTAATACTAATGCCGTGTGGTGACGGCAGAGTAGAATACAATTGTCACCACCCCAAATCTCTCCCGTGGGTGTCGTACAAGGCGACTAAGGATAAATCAGTGATGAGGGATGGGCAGCAGCGTTCCTCTTATACCACCTAGCAATGTACTGCGACACTTTTGTGCCCGATATATGGCAATAGGCTCGCCACCTATTACATGGGACCTAACATAATTGGCGAAATGTGGGTACTAGTTCACCTCTGCCTACCCCTTCGGGGATATAGGCGTGATTTATGTATGTATGTATGTATGACACTAATGAAGTAGGTATTGATAAAATTCTACGAGGCTGACTATAGCACATCGAGTACTTACTATAATTTCAATCTTCATTTTAATCGTCATCAACTATAACCTTTATCTATTATTTAGACGGGCCTTTGCAACCTTTTTATAGTTTAAAACAGCTGAAAGGAAGGTAGTTGTTAGGGGGAAAGAAGAGTATGTTTAAGGTTGTTATTTTTATATTGCAACGAGGCAAGAACCGTATGTGTTGCGAGATAACATCCGGAATTCGCGCAAAAACAGCGAGATCTCCGCCGATTAGTCGCCCCATTATACATATACTTGGCAGCAGGGCAAACAGGGGGCTATTCTGCAAACCAATCCCTAGACGTCTCTCGAAGCTTGCCACGAGTGACGGGTGAAATCATTACATACATAAATCACGCCTGTCTATATCCCCGAAGAGGTGTGCAAAGGTGGCGAAATATGTCGCCAATTAGGTAGGTACATGGCGAGCCTATTGCTATCTATCGAGCACGTAAAGCGCAGTTATATGGCTTGGTATAAGACAAATGCTGCTGCCCATTCCTCGTCGCTGGCTTAACCCTTATTCGCGTAGTTAGTACGACACCCGTGGGAGAGATTGGGGGTGGTGTTCCGTCACCACACGGCAGTGTTACACTACTATGTTAAAATATGTGAGTGTTGTCTATCCCTTTCCGACTGCCTATCTATAGTAGACGAACAGACGTGAGATTTATATGCATGTAACGGTCGGAATCGCCTCGCAGAATACACCACCAGTTCTTTGATCTGCCCCATCATTCAGATTTCCATGGAAAACGCGGAGACAGTCACCGCGTTCAACGTGATACAGTCAGTTATCTAATAATAGAACAGAATTCAGGGGCGGCGGGACGCGGGACCGAAAATATGGTCATTCCGCGCCGAACAGTGACAGTGGCGTACGGTACTTGGCGTGCGTTCGAACATTTTTTTTTATGTAACAATATACACAAAGACAATTACAATAGGAGACGTACATTACACAGATAATTGTGCAAAGGTACCTACTGCTTGTTTCTAAAAGAAATCTCCACCAGCAGCCCCATATATGGGAGAGAGATTTTGATTGGTGGACGAGTGTGTAACAATATGACCATGGAGCGCCGATATTCGGGTCCAGCGGCCTCGCACGTCAGCAAGCGTCTCTTCGCCACCGCTGTGCTGTTCGTCGGCCTCATATGCATTTTTGGCGGTGAGTTTTTCTGTTTATTTACTAACAAATGCCACGTGAACAGCGGAGGGGTTGTGCTGCCCGGCTAGCATGACCACCCAAACACGATATATGATATGATAGAGCCATTTATCGCGTTGAACTGAAAATGAAAATCATTGGATTTTCTTTTATTATTCTCTATTCAGGCATATTCAAGTGTTACAATCCAATGATTTTTGATATTCAAGTGTTACAATCCAATGATTTTTGACTGTTCAATGCGATAAATGGCTATATCATGATATGTCATGCTAGCCGGGCTGGCTCTCAGGAAACCGAAGTTATGAGAACTGTGTATAATAGTCTATCGTTGATTGATTGATTTTCTTTAATGGCTCCCACAATATTAAAGATTCATTAAAGTGACATAACGTAGCTTGAGCAGGTACCTATACTCTAACTACATTTAAGATAACAACATTATTGTGATCCGACATTTTGTTATAAGATAGCCAGCCCCTCTGTGCCTATGTGGTTGAGGGTTCCAGATGAAGCTCGATTCCATCTTCGGCCCTTATCGTCAATTACTATCAGGTGAGATGAAGGCCAAGAGCTTCCCTGTCTAATATCTGATTTTAATCAAAGTCAGATTAGGAAGCAAAATTAAGGAAAATACTATTCGGAGAACCATCTTCATCTATTTTTTTAACTCTCTCATTTGAGATTGTGGTAGAAATAAGCCTAAAAACAATGGCTTTAAAAAAACTGAATAACAAATAATGAGATAGGTAAGCATCAAAACGCGGCACGCGGGTAAAAAAGTTAAAAAAGAACATTCCGCCCGCACTGGCGGATGTTTCCCCAAAATTTTCATGGAAGCGTCGCGTTCTTATAATGAACGGTTCGGTGAACCTTTGAACTCCGCGACTGCGCACATCGTCATAATAACGTTGAAATCGCATCATAATGCATTTATAATTCTTTTGTGATTTCAGTTTTTTTTTAAGAGATGTTTGTGATGTAGGCTACCTAAACCTACATGTCGGGGATTTTCTTAACTTGCCGAAATTTGTCTATTAGGTATATACCTACTTCACGTGTAAGCTAACGGGTTGTAGCCTCGCAATGTAGAAATAATTTAACATTCCAAGGCGGTATGTACCTATGTATTTTTACAATAGTAGGTAGGTAGTTACCTATATGCTGAGATTAGGACCTTTTGGCCACGCACGACATTACCCATTGTGTTCTTTTTTCTTTCATTTGTAATTTATTTTTATCCTTATTTTATGTTTTCTATGTTACATTACATACCTACCCAAAGAGGGTTGGTGTCAGGCAAGTGGCGGGCTGCAAAACCTAAGCCAAAACCTTGAGCAGTATCTATGGATTGGAATGTTGTCATCCCAATCACTCTCCGTTCATCGGCCTCTCGACATGGTCAGTTCCGCCCACTGGTTGGTGTTTCCGTCTCTTTACTATACATTCATTCATCACTAGTACCTCCAGTGTGTTAGATGATATAAATCAAAAGGGACGTCTGACCGATATAAATGGAAGAGGAACCATACTGCGCTGACCCCAGAAGTTTTCTATATTCCCTACCTCTAAGACTAATAAATGTTTTTTTATTTCCTTTCCAATTATTTACGAAATTATATTCTCAAGCGGTATACGCCATCTTGTTTCAGGATACCTGCTGGGCCGAATGGCGCGGACGGAAATCAGACACACGAACGAGATCATCTCCTCCAACCTTTCCACTGCATCAGATCATTTGTACAAGAAGGCCAGGCGAATACCGCCCAAAGCGATCCACAACAACGACCCAGAAAAGATTAGGGCGAAGCTGTACGATATATTTCAGTGCAATACCAACGACTGCGGACCCATCACTAATTACAACTTGAGTGTTTACATTAAGAATTCCATCAATTATCAAATGTTGAAGTTAATGAGATCTGTGTATAATGCGTCATCGTATTTAGATTCATTAACGTGACATAACGTAGCTTGAATAGGCACTTAGTTAACAGCATTATTGTGTTTCGACAATTTGTGATAATAGCCAACCCCTCTGTGGTTGACGATTCCAGGAGAAGCTCGATCGCATCTTCGGCCCTTATCTTAAGATGAAATGAAGGTCAAGAGATTCCCTGTCTAGAATTTTAAAAAAAATGTAGGTATCTAGGTACACCTGCCTGCCTACTCCGCTCAGAGAAACAAAATCTTATTTCATAAACAAACCATAAAAAATCACTTTTATTCTTATACTAATATCGCCTATCTGTAGGTAATGTTAGTTTATTAGTATGCGCAAGAAAGTTAGTTACATAGGAAAAAATTAAACATTACTATTTTCTTAGACTAACATTTTTTACTACTTATAGTTTTGTTCTGTATTCTGAAGTTTATTTAGGTGGATACAGTCAGCATCATAAGTCGATTACCACATTAGCTCTCTGTCATACCAAAGACAGTGAACGGGCAGTAATAATTGCCACCAATTTGTACAAACAACTGTTGTGACAAGGTATTAAAATGTTAATCTACTTATGATGCTGACTGTACCTATTGTTTACTTTGTATGCAAATGAGAAGTGACTTGTGACAATTTACTTGTGACAAGTATATCTGCCGCACTCAGAGACGTCAATTAACATTAATGAGTATTAAATGCCAAAAATTTTCATTCAAATCTAGACCATAGACCCGGCAAGAATAGCGACTAGATTTGAATTGTCATTTTTTGACGTTAAGTACTCATTAACGTTATTTGACGTCTCTGAGTGCGGCAGTATGACAGCATTCCAATCCCAGAATAGGTAATAACAGTGTGACTTTTTTACCAAATTAAAGAACGACGACGTTAAAGTAGGAAACCTATCAAAAACATAATCAGTCTTCACCTCGGAGTAAATAGGACGTCTTCACTTGTTTGAAGCAAAGTCCAAACTTTGAACTTTGCTTCAAACAAGTAAATAGGTTGACAATCGATTGGAGATATTTCACAGTTTTGTATAATGTGACGTGATGTTGACTGTACCTACATTAGTTTGCTTTCCTGAAAGGAGTACCTAATTATTAGTCTGTAAGCAATATAATGTTTTTATTTTTATACATTGTACATTATAGGGGTGGACCCTTCGAGGGTAAATAAAATTTGATTAATATTATGCAGTCAGTCAATAATTATAAAACAGCATATTATTATTTTCTTTTTAAATAACCCTTTTTATGTAGTGTTGGAACATGAGCTTTAATATTTACCATTGTATTTTTAATAAAATATACTTGTCTATTTTTGTAGAAATAAACCAAACCAAGTGAAAAAGATTTTAATAAAATATGTAATATTTTGTGTTACTTAATTATAGTTTAAATTTTATCTTTCAGGTACAAATGGTTCAACATGAAACTGATATTATTATAATAAATAATAATAGATAACTACTAATAACTTTCTAGTTTATATGCCAGTATTTTTTTCCTATTTACTGGCGGTAACCATATTATTAGTTCTATTTCAAAACTATAAACAAACTACCCTGTGGACCCTATCATCAAATGTTCCCACGGTTTTAGATAGGCAAGGAATGCCCGTCTTCCTTCGCATGGTTTCGTCTCTTCTAATGCACGGAGGGAAACACTAGATAATGTATTTTTGGTAGCCAATCCGGTTTTAAATCTAGTCACGGTTTAATTTACTCATGTCATAATATTACAGTCCTTAATTTTTCTGTGAACTGAAATATTTACTTTAGATACTAGTCAGTTGTGTTTACTTGAAGTGAAAGTAATCAAAACTGTCATCATCACCAACCCTTTAATGTCCCCACTGCTGGGGCACGGGCCTTCCATATGTGTGGAATATAGGGAGATTGGGCCATAACCCACCAAGCTGGCCCAGTGCGGGTTGGTGGGTACTAACGACTACAGATGCAGCCGGGACCAACGGCTTAACGTGCCTTCCGAAGCACGTAGGAACTCGAGATAATACATTTTTGGTCACCCATCCAATGACCGGCCTTAGCGAAATTGCTTAGTTAACACAATCGCAGGCCAAGCGCGCTGTGCCATCAAAACGTAAAACTAATTTATATATGGTTCCGTCATTGATAATGATAACCCAAAACATTTAAGCTGAATATAGTTCAATAAAAATCAGACACTAGAACACCGGGCAATGTCCAACATAATTATTTTCCAACAGTACCTAACCAAAACCAAAGAGTATATAATACACTACGTTTAACCAAAACTTTGGAAAATTAGAAAATTCAATTGTGCCGCCACGCCACTGTCCGCTAGCGCCACACACGCGCGTCGCGCACACAACACGAATTTTTTTTTATTGGTTTAACGTTCCTGGAAACAAGTCCTTTAGGAACTTTCTTTGTATAATTTTGTTTTGTTAATTGAATGAATGAATGATATTAAAGCATTAAATGAATTTTACATTAGAATATTGGTGAAACATCTTTTAACGCAACTAGGGAGTGCTTGGCGCGAGTCGGATGGTAACAGCGTCCATGACGGTGAACGATGAGGTGGTGAAAACGACTATAAAATACTCAACGTTAAACACGGCATAAAACTTTTATTTCAATGATTCTTCATAATTGAACATCAACGCGGATCCTTATGCATCAAAATAACACCACTTTTACAAAGTCCACTCTGAAACAATTTTTGAATGATTGAAATAAAAATTTGACTGACGGCATTGAAAGCCCGCCAAGCACTCCGCACAACATACGAAGAACCCCGCCATTATTTTCTTTAAAATTGGCTTAACGTTCCTTTCTTTGTATACTTTCTTTCTTTACTTATTATTTTTGTATTATTATACTTTCTTTGTATACTTATTATTTTAGTATTATAACTGTAAATTAATAGTACTAATAACGATTTAACGACTGACAAGAGTGAGGAAATGTCAAATGTAGAAGAGGTAGGCAGAGGTGAGTTAGCACCCACGTTTCGCCAATTAAGTTAAGTCCCATGTAGTGGTGGCGAGCCTATTGCCATTTATCGGGCACAAAAAGTCGCAGTACATTGCTTGGTGGTATAAAAGTAACGCTGCTGCCCATTCCTCGTCACTGATTTATCCTTAGTCGCCTTGTACGACACCCACAGGAGAGATTTGGGGCGATGACAATTGTATTCTACTCTGTCGTCACCACACGGAACCGGCAAAATATGACATAATATTAGTTGTTTCTCGGTGGGTGGCACTCTACAAGATGACAATACGATACAATGATAATAAAGGTAATGATCACTCCTATTTTAGTAAATAATTAGTACTGATATTATTTAGCCGTGTGGTGACGGCAGAGTAGAATACAATTGTCACCACCCCAAAACTCTCCCGTGGGTGTCGTACAAGGCGACTAAGGATAAATAATTGATGAGGAATGGGCAGCAGCGTTCCTCTTATACCACCCAACAATGAACTGCGACTTTTGTACCCGATAAATGGCAATAGGCTCGCCACCTATTACATGGGACCTGACATATTTGGCGAAACGTGGGTGCTAGTTCAACTCTGCCTACCCCTTCGGGGATATAGGCGTGATTTATGTATGTATGTATGTGATATTATTTAACTGTAGAAGACTAACATATGATACAATATGTTTTTACAAATATTAAATTTATAAACGTTCCTAAGGTGGTATTTTTAATCGGTTTATTACAGTTTGTTTGGGCTTAGATTAAATTAAAGCCAATGGCATATATTTTATAAGTGATATAATATCCAATAGAATGAGTTAGCGGGAAAACCGACCAATCATGAAAGAGCATCAATCAGGCTTTATTTGTGTGAAGCTGTGAGTGAGCTGTCATTAATTAATCGGTTCTTCGGTTCGTTTCGTTCGTTGCCGGCGCGCGCTCGGCTCGCGAGCTCGCTGTCGCTGACTGACGCTCACTGTTTTTTGCCGCTACGCGAAACGCCGCTACACTGGTGGACGCCCCGCCATTTTGGCCAAAGTAGAGATTGAGGTTAGGGGTTTTGTGGCGTCGTAGTTTTATTTTAAAGTGTGTGTTGTGAAAACTTGTGAATTTTCAAATAAACTTTCACACAATGGTACCGGTGAGTATAAACATACGAAATTCAATCATAAATCTCTTCTGAAAGTGGTCAGAACGTCATTTAATCACCACAAAAATGTGCGTCCATTCACAGCAAACGAAGGTGTTCGTGGGCAGCCTGCCTCAGGGCTCAAAGCCTGAAGACCTGCGGAAGCTATTCGAGCGGTTCGGCGTCGTAACCGAATGTGATATCATGAACCGTTGCGGGTTTGTACACATGCAAACCGAGGAGGAGGCTACTGCCGCCATCCGTGGGCTCAATAACTCCACTTTCAATGGTGGCGTAATAACTGTAGAGCGCGGCCGCATAAAGGAGCGTGGAATGCGCGGAGGGCGCGGTGGAGGCCCCCGTGGTGGTGGTGGTGGTATGCGTGGTGCCGGTGGAGACAGGCGCGGCGGTGGCCCTATGCGTGGACCGGGTGGCGGCCGAGACGTACCATACTCGCGCCCACCGATGCGCGCCGGTCCTCCACACCACGGACAGATGCGAAACGGCATGGGCGGCGGCTACGACCGTGGAGCCGAGCGACCAGTATACGATGACCGCTACAACGGATATGGGGGCGAAGATCGGCGTGGCTTTGCGCTAATGGAAGGTCGTGCCCGAGATCCTTACGCAGCGGCTCCCATGTACGACGACAGAAGAGGCTACGGCGCGGCGGCCCCTGAAGAGATGCCAATGTATGGTGAAGAGCGACGAGCTCCCATGTACCCGGACGAGCGCGACATGATGGACCGGCGAGCGCCCATGAGGCACCCCATGCCTATGTCTTCGGGCTACGAACGTAGTGCACCTCCCCGCGCTGCTCCCATGGGCAACGGTGACATGTTTAGCAGGCGCTCACCAATGTAAGTTGTTTACAGTATTTACTTTAATATCGAGAAGCTCTCTTTCAATCTTCACAGTGGTGGGTTAGCCCTATAGTCTCATTCATAGGGAAGATCTGTGATGTAAACCTATGTTAAGGCGGGATTCCACCAGAACTCTGAACTTTCTGGCACAGCGCAAAACCAAACAAATAGACTGCTGCACAGTTCAGCACACTGGTGGAATCCTGCCTTTATGTATTTATGTAATGTACCAACTTTCAGGGCAAGCTGGAACATTAAAAAAACATATTCTAGACTTAAATTACTTTTCACATGCAAGTTGTGGATGTTATTTATGTCATGAATGTTGTATTTAATGTGTTACATATTAGGTACAAACTGTAGGAAAATTTTATTGTTATACATAAACAATGATAAATGGAATCTGATATTTATTATAATTACCACATGGTATAATCACCATGTGGTGATGGCAGAGAAAATACCATTGTTACCACCAAGACGAACTTTAGATCGTCTTGGTGGTAACAATGGTAATTCGTAATAGCCCTATCCTATATAGCAACTAAGTCTTATAGAGCAGTGGGCAGTAGTGTTCTTCTTATATCTTACTTAAGACACCTAACAATATACACATGCCCATAAGATGGCAATAGGCTCACCTGGTAGTACTCAATGTCTGCTAAGACTTTCATTTACATACATAGTACCCTTCTGCCAAGGTGTGTGGAAGGGGAAGTCACATCCCAGGGATGTTGTAAAAGTCAACTAAGGTATTTATGCTTATAACTGCCAGGTATAGACTCTCTCTTATGAAACTTATTACACCAACTCCAGATAAACTGGCACCCGGGCAGTACCTTTTACACTCCAGTCAATAAACAACTGATTTTGCCTTGCCTGCTTTTCATTTACTTATAGTTGTCATCATCATTTATTTTCAGGAGAGGAGGACCCGCTGGTCCCGGAGGATATGATCGGGACCCGTACGCTCAGCAATACCCTCCCATGGGACGGTAAGCACAGTCATCTGTGTTGACAACTGTACTCGTGGCTCATGAGGAAACATTGTCTGTATCTCATTATGAACATGTGTTTTAATTTTAGTTTATGGCATAGATAGTTTTCTAAATTTAATACAATTTTAATGTTAATTTTCACCTAGGATGGGTATGGTGACGACATGCGAAACATAAATACCCTTGCATTTTTTCTACAAACATACCTAACAGAATTTTCCAAAGTCACATTAGCCGTCTTATGTGAACTCTACTGTTTCTTGTAACCCTGTTTATTTGGAAATAAATTTAATTTTCCTTATAATCATCCTCTTGCATAGTGTAATTATGAATAGTGGTTATTTTCAATTTATTTACTATATGATAAGGATGTGTATTACCATAAAATATAAAGTACATTTCAGATGTAACAAAACATGTTTTGTAGGCTCTTTGGCATATTGGACCAGGTGATTGTTTTTATGTATCATTATGAATTTTATCTGTTTACTCATGGGCCACTTCCGATGATAGTGTAACATTAAGTCATTCCTTTGTAGTATTCCCTAAAAACAAAGAATAAATCATATGAAATTACGGGAACACGTTACGATATTCGTTAAAACTCACCGCTATAAACTTTTGTCATGCAGCTAATGCGATGCTGGGCTAGAGACCAATAAGGTGAAACAATTTTCTGTATTGTCAATGTTTTGTTCTCGAGATGCCTTCACATGGTCGATTTGACGGGTCGCCCCTTAGGTTATAGTGACAAAATGGACGGTATCTTCGACAGTAGCATGCTTTAACGTAACGTCACGTCGCGTACATGTCGGAAGCGTGGCCTAGCAGCGTAATTTGAGTGACGAGCAGTCGTCGGGTATCTGTCGGAGGGGGAGGTTCACTATGAGCTAAGTGGTGCCCTAGCGCGGCGTGTGGGGGCAGCAGCGCGGCGTCTCACTGGTCTGTTTGTAGCGGGGGCGGCGGCGCGGCTCGCGGCAGTAGGGAGATGGCAGCCATGGGCCAGCGCTGGTACTAGCGGCGCCACTGCGACCACGCCTAGGTTAAGCCTTAGTTTACGAATCATGTGACACGAACAAACTGTACCTATTGTCTTCCCGGGAGTCGCCGCGACTCGTACGTCGCGACCGTATACGCGCGCGGACTCGCGGACCGAACGTTACGCACGTTGAGATTACGGTAAGGTTACTGTAGCAATAAGTATATCAATTCAGTGAAGTTAAATTATGTGAATCACTTTTGAAATTTCATTAATAAATGAGGATAATTTTACTCGACAGTTTTCTTTTGCACACCCAAATGGTCACGTCCCGATAAATGAGATGTTATCTGAATTAAATTTTGTCTCAACATGTATTATGGATTGAAATCTTAATGATTAGAGTTAAGGTATTTGTATTTTAAGTTGTATATGTTCTTTTTAGATTAAATTCTTTTTTATCAGTAGATAATTTTTCCTTTATCAATAGTCCCTCTCACACTCGGATTGGCCACATCGCATTAAAATTGCAAGTCTTGCATGCTCTTCAACATCTCTAGCTTCATACTGCTTCGTGCGGTTGGTTGCGGATCTCTATAATTTTCACAAATCATCCCTATCATAATAGTCATAAATGTGAGTCATGGAGGATCCTATTGCTTGATAATAATTGTGATTGTTGATATACCACACAATCCTTGTGAGGAAGCCACCTTCACAATGTTAGGCTCCACAATGTTGAGAGAAACCAATGTGCTTGCTAACATACGAGGATCGAGCCCCGAAGGTACGAGAGCACGCCTAGGACGGTGCGGGCGCAGG
The DNA here is from genome assembly GCA_963931975.1 of Cataclysta lemnata. Classification (NCBI taxonomy): domain Eukaryota; kingdom Metazoa; phylum Arthropoda; class Insecta; order Lepidoptera; family Crambidae; genus Cataclysta; species Cataclysta lemnata. The sequence continues at coordinate 1,616,222 of OZ008355.1, read as the reverse complement.
CGCGTCGTAGCGGCGCATGCGCAGCAGATACACCACTATCTGCGCAACCACAAACACATGTGCCTAACGTTGTCGAGCGTCGACTTTCACATCAGAAAGTGCGTGCGAGTCGTTTTCAGATAGTTATTTGCGGCGTGACGTCACGCACAGCGAGCGTTACCGGCGGCGATGCGTAGTCGATGATGAAAACGACCACGATATACGTTAGGCGACCGGCTGAAGACGACGGATGCGACTATTGACAATCGTAAGTACGGCAAATAGATGCATCCCGCTCTGCGGCATGTCGACCGACTCTCTCGGAGTTGTCAACCGCATACATACCGAAACATAGGCACAGGCAATGTGCGGACGCTAAGAGCCCAGTACGCCGAATCTAAATAAGCTTTAAGGGCCACAGTCATAGTAACGTTTTGTTTTTAAATTGAGGCGGCAATCAAAGCTCAAACACAACATATCACATCAGCGTTCTTCTAAGGTCATTTCTAACTGTAACGAGGCCTCATTAATGATGTCTATGGACAAAGTATCAGTAAACCATTGCGCCTGTTTGAGTCTCGAGGAAAGATGTAATCGTAACTTCTTTTTTATATTCATATCCAATGTTTACAGGTATTACACTCCTGGTTGAGTCCCGGCGCCACTACGCCCTCTGAAAACTGATACAAAGATGGATTCCTCTGGATCCTGTGTGACCGAACCGAAGATCCCCCCCGAGTGCCATAGCGAATGATGAAATAAATTTGTAATTTTTATTTGTTATGTTTTATTTACTTACCCAAAAAGATTAATGCCAAGCAAGCGAGAAACTTGCCTGGCACTAACTGGAATGTCGTACCAATCACTCATCCCATGAGTGTCGTAAAAGTCGACTAAGAGAAACTGGCCGAATGGTGTAGGGCAAACAACCAACAGCAGCATACTCAAAGAGGGTTGGCGTCATGGTGGCGGCCGGCTGTAAAACCTAAGCCAAAACCTTGAGGGTATTATAGAAGTACCATTGGAATGTTGTCATCCAATCGCTCCGTTCAGCGGTCTCTCGACATGTCTGTTCAGTCTCTTTTCTATACCATTCATTCATCACTAGCACCTTTACGGTGTGATGGATGATAGATGGATTTTTGGTCTGACCCATATGAATGGTAAAGGAAACATATGCGCTGACCCCAGACGGCAGAGGAAGAATCAGAAGGGCTAATGGCAACCATGTTGGATCAGTGCGGATTGGTAGGTATTAACGACTCCTTTTAATATATTATTTATACTATCTCTATCTGTGTAACGACTACAGATGCAGCTAAAATCCCGAGACAAAACACTGTCAAGTTGTGGAGAGTTTTGTCCACCTCCCGTGCTAGACCTACTGGCGGACGCCTAGACAAGTGGCCAATACTGCCGCACAATTCACAAACGCAGTAAGTGACCTAGCTGCAGTAAGTGACTTACTGCGTTTGGGAATTGTGCGGCAGAATCTATTCGACCAAATAGAACAGAAATTGACAGCTCTTACATTTGACAAAACGGTCGCCATGTTGCTTGTCTAGAGGGGCAGTACTTCTTAATAGAGTGCGGGCCAGATAAGTCCGCGCGTGGTCAAAATTGGAACTAAAAATTCGTCTGCTATTTTGTTTGTCTACGAGTGTCAATGTTAGCGAGCAGCGCCACCCCTCAAGCGCAGACTTATCTGGGCGGACTCTACTTTGCATGGTGACCAAAACGCATTATGCTTTTGTAGCCACAGGACAACCTTGTCGCTAAGAAGAGGCTCTGAAAAGAGCCGTTTTAGCAAGGACACCTCTGTCGCTAAGGAAGAGGCTCTGAAAAGAGCCGTTTTATTGGACATAGTCCCAATTCCACTCCTGAAGAACACGAAGACTATTAATTACTACCTACGCTTCCCTCCAAACTGGTGACCACCGACTACAGGAAGAAGAATCAAGAAAGAAGCTCTGCTCAGAAGCAAAAAAATCAAGCCGGAAGCTCTCCCTCCAAACTTTTAAGAAAAGAAGGAACAATCGAAAGAAAACAAGTAGTTAATCATCATTTTAATTTTATTAGCATCTTCAAAATATTTGTTTTATAGTATGACATTAAAACTTTGCTACAGATATTTAAAATTATCACACTTTGTACTCAAGCGAAGCTTCCACTTGTCGTCTATTGTTTCTATCATAAGATTTACGTTTAACCCATCCGTTAATTAAATATAGCAGTTGCATCAGTATCTCAGTCATTCAAAATAGGTGTCATTCAGTTAATATTACCAGTAGATGTAATGCATACAGAATAATAAAGGACGCAACGATCCGGAATATTTAGTAGGCGAGTTGAAAGCATTCGCATATTATATTGTTCCGTGGTATATGAACATTGCTAACTGTATGGCACTACAGACTACAACAAAAGTGATAATTGAAATAGGATACCAACCTAATAAATAATAATAAAATTTACACATTGTCAAAGAAACCAGTCAAGCTGACAACAAACAGTTAAAAAGGAAATAATGTAAATAATGTAAAACAGATTTAAGTACCTATTAAATAAAATATAGGAGATCAATACACAATGGAACCAATTTGGGTCATCCACAGAGCGGCTATCACCGGTTTTAGACTAAAATACGATAAATCAAATACCTATAAGAAATAAAATAATATTGTCAATTTACTACAACCAACGTGCGCTAAATAATTTCAGTAGTACAATCGCTATCATTAGAATGCACGTATCCAGTCATATTTTGGTAAACCATCTATTATTGATATAAATTTAACATAACCTTACTCAGATATTCTATAATCACTGGATCGAAAAATATAATTATAATATTCATATCAGTTTCATCAGGTTAACATTTATTTCATTTGGCTAATTAAAAATACCGACTTCCAGCCCTGAAAGGAATTGCACAAAACGTATTTATTCTGATATTTTTAACATACAATTTAAATAGATTAAAATAACTAACAAAATTCTCTGTTTGACAGATTTTTACCAAATAATATATGTATCAGATAAACCAAACAATTAACTTGTCTCTTCCAGCTCGATTCAAAATTAATGAAAACAATTTGATGATTTTTTTTATTCTCTACACTCACATCACACCTATCATTTCAACGAATCGAACTGGAAGAGAATATAGCCCGAATAAATTATTTTGAACCTTTGGTAGAAGCTGCTTAGCTTTTTTGTATGGGATAAGTGTCGACTACATGACTAGCATCGGTTGTTCAGATCACTAACATAATACCAATTTAATTTACGTAAAGTACTTAAAACAAATTTAAAACATTCTGTCATATAATATAATTTGCTAAATTCACCGTAAGATATTAAGTACAGCCAAACAATACGCTAATAATACTTCTTTTAATTCACTACAGAGGCAGTAGGTTTATTTAAGCTACCCGTTTTACCATAAATGTGACAATAATGCGTCTATGGTGATCCCGTAAGTCGTTGATCAATCGAAAACTGTACTAAGATTCGCTTAAGCTTCAGTCCTCTTAAAAAAATTACCTATTTGATAAATTAATAATACTCAGGCGTATTTCCATCAAATATGTACTGTCAACATCAGAACACTAGTACCCTGTCATAACATATAAGTGTATTGTATAAAAAATATTATTGTGACAAGGTACTAAAGACTCCATACACTTATGATGCCAACTGTACCTACATAATACGCACTGCGGCGGCCAAAAGACCATTTATCATATTTCTAAATCTGAAAAACTTCAAGCACTTATGAATTCTTAAGCATAATTTAGGCAATATTGGCTTGGTTTTTGATTGACCAACAAATTACGGTATCTTAGAGTTAGTGGATGATACACTGCTTGGAGGCATTAAATAACAGAAGTATCTAAGAGTTATATCACAACGCCATAGAATGATGGGTAAAAAGTTGTGTAAATAAATCAATCTATCTATGTATTAGGGACCAGCCTTATAACATCCCCTCTCAATTTCCCAGCATCAATCATTCGATACAACTTGCGGCAGAAATTGTTGCCACATTTAAAAACCTGATTTAGGTAATAATCTTATTGTTATATATAAGCACTCCAACATTCGTTTCACACCAAGTAAGTCCACAACGCACAAATGCTTCGGTAAATCACAGTCGATGATATATGTTCCAATACTCACTCACTACTACCATTGATGTAGATTTATGGGTGTACCATTGAAATTGCCTTGCGTAAGGCAAGGCAATTTCCTTCTTCAAGTCGAATCAAATCGTTCTATGCAAGGTCATTTGCATAAAGAAATATATTTTGTTTCAATCCAGTTGTCGACAATACATTGTCCTTATAACCACCCAAAGAGGGTTGGTTTCCGACAGGCAGCCGGGTGTAAAACCGAACCCAAACCCTTGGAATGATGTCATCCCAACCACTCTCTCCGTTCATCGGTCCCTGGACATGGTCCGTTGCGTCTCTTTTTTATACATTCTATTCATCACTAGCACCTTTACGATGTGATGATGATATGAATCATCAAGGAAGTGGATGGCTAGATGAAGTCTGACCGATTTGGAAGAGGAAATATACTGCGTCGACCCATATAGACTGGGCAGGGTGAAGTCTTGAGAACTACTCTTTCTCTATTATAATTATAGGAAATAATTGTTTCTTATTCGATATGAGAACTAATAATCGCTACCTCTGCCTAGTGCCTACTGATTTCGTTTCCTTTAGCACCTCAGTTCACTCTAAACTAATAGCCATAGAAGGCCTAGATCTAATATGCAGCCAATTCCACATTCGGTTACTGCAAAATTTGCACCTTATTTCAAACATTGTAAGGTCGAAAATCACTAGAAGAAAATTTTAAATAATGTAATGCACTTCCGACTGCACATTCGATCCGATTAAAGGCAGAGCGCTAAATTACTTCATAGATAAAACCAATAATGCAAAAAGTATACTGAAAGTGAGGGTAGATGGATATCATTTGTCATGAAAATTGGGCGCAATGCATCCACAAACAAACGAGACAGTTATAATATTTGCTGTCCTTTTGCTGACGTATTCATGGGAGCAAGAGAGAAGAGAATCTAAGAGAATGCTTTTTATGCTAAAGCCTGGTGTCTCCAGAAAAAAGTTGTTTTGAAAAAAAAAAGACACACTGAGATAAACGACAAGATGAAAAAGACGGCACGGCTGACAATTTGTGTCAAAAAAATCTTCGGTTTCCGGAGTTTACTGCATAATGATTACTTAAACGTTTCAATTAAATCTCTCAACTTGTATAGTCCAGCGTGAACGCGCCTTCTTCCTAAGGAGGTAAAGATCACTTTATATTTTCCGCTAACTGTTTATAATTAATATTACGCATTGATTGAACACAATTTCACCGTCCGCGGTTCGAACCCACGTCGATTATTTTATAATTTACTTTTTTTTTGCGGCCAGACGTCATATGACGTTTATAATTCTCTTCCTTAATAAGTTTTTTTTTCATTCGCGGTGTTAACTAAATTTGCCTAATTATTTATTGCATTGACGCCATAAGAGTCAGTTCTACACTTTTATAATAGATTTATTACTTTACACCTTGTATTGTTTAATTATTGTTTTCGATGAAACATTCTATCTGTCTATAACGTCATATGACGACCATGCTTTAAACGCCATATTGAGATTAGTTTATTATGATACTGACAGAAGATATGACGTCATATGACATTAAAATGTTTATAAAGCTCTTGGTGAAATATAGATTTGTAGAGTGTCTATGGCGTCACCGCTGCCGCCAAGAGTATTGGCGGGCCATAGACAGTTTTTGTTTTTTAAATTTACCCATTTCTAAACAACATCCCGTAAAGTTTTAATTTCTTCTGTTTACTTCTATATTCTTCTATGAGCGCGCATACTTCAGCGCTAGTGGCAGGGGCTTCTCCTCCTTAAGGGAGTCCTTCAACACTACTTCTGAAGGGTCGAGATCGGGTTGCGTTGATGACACGTCGTCTTCATCACACTTGCTAGTCTCGTCTGATGGTGGTCTGTAATATAATTTTAAAATTGTTTACAAGAAAAAATTACTGTCCTGTAGAAAAAGGCTCGCTCCCTATTACATTGAACCTAACATATTTAGCGAAATGTGAGTGCTAACTCTCCTCCGCCTCTTCGGAGATTAAAAGGCATTATTTGATGGAATAATATAGGGAGAAGGGTTATAATACCACCACGCTCTGGTTCAGTACGAATAGGTGGATGTTAAGGCCCCGTCGGCCGAAAGAGGCAACTTTTAAAACAATCTGAGACATTTAACATAGTGTTTACAAGTCTGAAAAAAAAATATATATATATAAGTTAAGGATTTATTCTAGTCAAATTCGCATTCATTTATAAGATTTAATAAACTTCACTCGATAGAAAAAAAAACCCAAAGTTTTAAAACTAAAATTTTTTCAATATTATGACGAAACTATTGATAATTTAAATTTAATTCTTGCGCACAATTAAAGCCATTAAATATTTATAGACAAGTTCGCAGGTTTTGACTTGATAAAATAATTGTTTTATTATAATGTATAAATACCTATAAAATGCGCGAACGCAACAGCTCGGCAGCCAGGTGTGCTATCAACAACCTTGCACCTGCGGGAAGCGGCGCCTTACGCACGCTGTCCGCTTGCATGTATTGGTCCTTAGAGCCGGATGTGATAAGGAAATTTGTATGGGCAGTGTGTGAGAATGAGAGGCACACAGTAAGCCTTTATCGAGATGTGGTACACGCACCTGTACCGGCGCGCGGAGACGGGCACCAGCGCGGCCAGCAGACGCAGCAGCGCGTGCCTGGGCGCGGGCGTCGAGAGCCGCTCGGGCGGCAGGTCTATGCAGAGCGCGCTGCGGCCGTCGCAGAGGAACGTCGCCACGTACTTCTCTGTCTTGAGGAGGAGCAGTAGGACGTCCTCGAGGTCGGCCTCGCTGCGAACAGAATATTCCTCTCTATACTGGCCAGCCCGGTTAGCATGACCACCGAAACACTTGAATAAGCCTCTAAGGCTATATAATAAAGATATAGCCATTTATCGTTATGAACTGTCGAAATTCCAATGATTTTTGTAAGTTCAACGCGATAAACGGCTATATCATATCGTGTTTGGGTGGTCATGCTAGCCGGGCTGGCCGTGTGGTGACGGCAGAGTAGTATACAATTGTCACCACCCCAAATCTCTCCCGTGGGTGTCGTACAAGGCGACTAAGGATAAAACAGTGATGAGGAATGGGCAGCAGCGTTCCTCATGAACCACCTAACAATGTACTGCGACTTAAGTGCCCGATAAATGGCAATAGGCTTTACATGGGACCTAACATAATTGTCGAATCGTGGGTGCTAGTTCACCTCTGCCTACCCCTTTCGGAGATATAGGCGTGATTTATGTATGTATGTATGTATCTCTATATTGCCTTCTATGCTGGCCTGGGAGCGAACAAATAACGTAGAATAGGCCAGCCCCAACTCATCCCATGGGTGTCGTAAAAGTCGACTAAGGGAGATGGCCCGGGGCACCCTAATGGTGGAGGGCAAACCACCAACAACAGCGTACCCAAAGAGGGTTGGTGTCAGGCAGGCGGCCGGCTGTAAAACCTAAGCCAAAACCTTGAGCAGTATGGATTGGAATGTTGTCATTCTAATCACTCTCTCCGTTCATGGGTCTCTCGACATGGTCCGTTCAGTCTCTTTTCTATACATTCATTCATCACTAGCACCTTTACGGTGGGATGGATGATATGAATCAAAAGGGAGTGGATGGCTTGATGACGTCTGATCGATATTAATGGAAGAGGAAACATACTGCGCCGACCCCAGATAGACTGGGAACAGGGCAGGAAGAAGAAGAAATTGTCTAGTGTACGACCGTCACAGTCAGTATGGCAGTCTGCCCGCCGGGCAAGGTCACAGGCATGTCTGTAGACACGCCCGCCCGGACCAAACTTCTATAGGTTTGTGCGATGTTTGTCTAGTGTAGGACCGCCACAGTCAGTCTGCAAGACTGCCCGTGGCTAATCCGTGCGATCTCTTAGGCCCGTCGTAGTTATTCATTCATCATCACCGTCGTCGACCTATAACTTAATATTCTTCTGCCTGTCCTGTTCCCAGTCTAACTGGGGTCGGCGCAGTATATTTCCTCTTTCATTCATATCGGTCAGACGTCATGAAGCCACCCACTCCCTTTTGATTCATATCATCCATCACAACGTAAAGGTGCTAGTGATGAATAAATGTAAAGAAAAGAGACGGAACGAACCATGACCCATGTCGAGGGACCGTCGAACGGAGAGAGTGATTGGAATGACAACATTCCATACTGCTCAAGGTTTTGGCTTAGGTTTTACAGCCGGCCGCCTGCCTAACTTTTTGTGTATGCTGTTTTTGGTGGTTTGCCCTCCACCATTCGGGTGTCCCAAGGTGCTTATTGGTCTACACCGGGCAATCTCCCTTAGTCGGCTTTTACGACACCCACGGGATGAGTCGGGGCTGGCCTATTCTACGTTATTTGTTCGCTCCCAGGCCAGCACAGAAAACAGTACAATGAAAACATGAAAAATAATTTTTGTGAGAGATTGTGTAATGTATTTTCGAAATTATTTTTGTAACCACCAAAATCTCTGCACTAATTTTTCTAACATTTATGTAATGTTGAAATTAAAATCGAATAGTATTGAGTTATGTTAGGACTCGTAAAGCAAACGTTCTCCTACACGCTCACCCACCTGGCGGAGTAGAGGAACTGCGCGAAGTGTATGTTGGAGACGCATCCGTCCCTGTCCTCGCTGTCGGTGTACAGGTCCGTCTCGCGGTAGTACATGTACAGGAAGTCGTTCAGCTGCTTGGCGATCACCGCGCACCTGTCCTTGTCGCACATCTTGGAAGGTGGGCCCTGTAAAATCGCACGCATACTACTATACGAAAATAACCTACAAATATATACAAATTTCTTTCGAATCATCCAATCTCATTATTGTCTTTTTATTGCCAATATAATCTCATTTGTGACTCTTGATTTGACCTGGCCCTTTTAAAATAGCAGCAAGGACTGTAGCAAGTGAAAAAGAAGTGATCTCTGCCTACCCCCGTGAGCAGGCTATAGGGCTCAACATGAAGTCGCCGGGCATAGGTATCACCATGAAGTCGCCGGGCATAGGTACCACCATGAAGTTGCCGGGCATATAGATCACCATGAAGGTGCCGGGCATATAGATCACCATGAAGTTGCCGGGCATATGGATCACCATGAAGGTGCCGGGCATATGAATCACCATGAAGGTGCCGGGCATATGAATCAGCATGAAGGTGCCGGGCATATGAATCACCATGAAGATGCCGGGTATGCCGGTTACCTTGACGTTGTAGGGCATGCGCAGCGAGGCGGCGGCGCGGCGCAGGAAGCGCAGCGCGAGCGCGGCGTGCTGCACGGCCAGCTCGTTGCTGGGGCTGGCCACGCGCTTCAGCACGTGCGTCAGGAACAGCCCGAACAGGCGGCGCGCCTCGCCGGTCCTGAGCACAAGCAATTCATTATTGTTTTCCCGGATATACTAAAATCTGGGCATCTTCAAGGCCAGAGTCTTCTAGACGTGCGAGAACCATCTTAGGCCTCATCATCGTTTTCCAGGAGGCATGATAGTGGTCAAACACTCAGCATATTTTACTTGAAAAAATATATTTAAATAATTTTGTGTATATTTGGTAGATCTGAGATCTGATACTCTGATCTGATACCCCTCGGCTTAGGTGATAAGGGAAAAACAGCGTTACCAGGACAGCTAATTATAAATAATAACAAAGTTTCAAAAAAATATTCTCCTTCTCGTATGCGGATATAGACGGACATAGACGGAACATAGATAGTCAACTGGCCGCCAGGCGAGACTGGAAAAAGCCGGTTTCCGCTCGCACAGTCAGCTAACAAAGTCCTTACTCTATTTCGTTTATTTACTCATGTGGCAGTAAGCCCCCCACTTACGTGAGCCTCATGCCAGCCGCCAGCTGCCCCTTGACCAGCTCTTTGGCCCGGCGGCCATCTTGATGAGGCGGAGGCGTGGGTTCGCCCAGGGAAATGGCGGGCGCCGTCGACGTCACCGCCACTGCCTCGTAGCGCTTCAACCTGAGAAGGGAAAGGGTTTTTTTTACTATTTTGATTTTAATTTGAATATTATATAAATGTTAGAATAAGAAGTACAAAGAAAAATTGTGATTAGGAAAAATTTCGAAAAATTATTATTGTCTTGATGCGGAAATAGGACCTGCGTCCTCTGCGATTCGGGCAAATGTCTGTACCACTCGGCCAACTAAGATTATTTAGCAATCAATACACTCTTCTTCTTCCTTCCCTGTTCCCAGTCTACGTGGGATCGGCGCATTATGTGTCCTGTTCCTTTAATATCGGTCAGACGTCATCAAGCCACCCACTCCTTTTTCATTCATAAATCATCATCTATCACACCGTAAAGGTGTGCTAGTGATGAATAAATGTATACCATGTCTAGAGACCGATGAACGGAGACAGAATCCATACTGCTCAAGGTTTTAGATTAGTTTTAACAGCCGGCCGTTTGCCTACATCATTGAGCAGTATGGAATGACAAGAATGTTGTCATCTCAATTGTGTCTCCGTTCATCGTCTTATTAAGACAGACAGAGAGAAAGAAAGATATAAGGAGAGTGAGAAAGAGAGCTGAAGAAAGAGACAGAGATAAAAGGAGAGTGAGACCTGTGAGAAAAGGGGAGATGTAGAGAGATATAGAGACAAAAAGAGCGCTCGACCTGTCGCAGGCGCTGGTGGCGGCGGCCGCGTGCGAGACCTGCGGCAGCACGTGCGAGTGCACCAGCAGGTTGTAGTTGTGCTGCACCACCTGGTACGAGGCGGTGTTGTTCAGCGAGGTCGAGCACACCGGCACGCCGCTCACCGGGTCTGGAAATACAACCAGCCACTTTGGACAATGTGTCCGGACAGAAACACAATAATACATTAATACTAAGAGCGATACAAGAAAGAATCTCTCTAATTTACCTCGGGCGATAAAAAAAGCCTCATTTTTTATCGCCCGAGGTAAATTAATAGTTTTATGTCACACCTGACCAAAGTCAAGTTTGCTTTCCTCACTTCCTGGTCAGGGGGTGACATAGAACTATTAATTTACCTCAAGCGATAAAAAAAGTCACATATCTGTACTATAAACAGAAAGAGTATAAGTAAGAGAGTTTAAAAAATAATTAGCCCAGTGGTATATAGGCATCTGCTCAGATTGCAAAGGAAGCGGGTACGATTCCCGCACCAAAATTATAATATTTCGAACATTTTTCTAATTCATTTTTATGTTCTATGTGCTAATTTTCCTAACATTTATATAATGTTCAAATTAAAATCAAAGTAATCTTATTTATAAAAATGAAGGCCGTGTGGTGACGGCAGAGTAGATAATTGTCACCACCCCAAATCTTTCCCGTGGGTGTCGTACAAGGCGACTAAGGATAAATCAATGTTGAGGAACGGGCAGCAGCGTTCCTCTTATACCACGTAGCAATAGCAGTGTACTGCGACTTTTGTGCCCGATAAATGGCAATAGTCTCGCCACCTATTACATGGGATCTAACGTAATTGGCGAAACGTGGGTGCTAGTTTCACCTCTGCCTACCCCTTCGGGGATATAGGCGTGATTTATGTATGTATGTACGTAAAAATGAATTCCTGTGCGTTTGTCTCGCTAAAACTCGAGAACGGCTCGGCCGATTTAGCGGATTTCGGTTTTGAAATGATTGTCTTGGACCAGGCAAGGCATAAAAGGTGAAAAAATATGAAATCATTGCGAGTAAATAAAAATAGCAAAAACGACAATTTCATTTTCCTTATGAACTGCTTTCCTGTCAAACATTTGACATTCGTTCGTTCGGTACGGTGTTTGGGCAAGACAGCACCAAATCGTAACCATGGCTACGGGATACTTTATATGGCAAAACAGAACGTATGTCGCGTCAGCTAGTTTATAATAGAAACCAAAAAGCTTCCGTCTGGCATGGACGCATTGTCGCTGTGACAATAACTCGCGGGCAGCGGGCGATGGCGGCGGCTTTCAATCGAGGCGAGGCGGTGCTGGTCGGATGCCGGGCCGGTCTAATGAGCGTTAACCTTAAAGCTGATCGTCCACCGCCGTCTAAACTAAGTTAGTTTAGCTTATCTCGCACAGTTGAGCCAGTTTTTCATGTTAGCTTAGCTGGCTATATTGCGGTGGACGCATAAGTATGAAAAACTGGATCCACTATGCAAGCTAAGCTAACTTAGTTTAGTTGGCGGTGGTCGTTGCGCTTTAGCCCGGCCGGACACTATCAGAAATTTCTATTAGAAAAATTCTGACGCTCCCCGGAAGGCTCGCTGATCCCGCACACTGTTAGAAACATTCTGATCGTTCGTCCGCTTCTGATGCACGCCGGACGGCACCTCAGCCGGACGTAAGATTTTTTTCTGACGGAAATGGCGGAAGGCGTGTGTGCCATAGATTATGTTCTACGCACGCTGACGCAAGCTATACACGTATTTACCGTTGTTTTGTAGGTTACGTTTTTCAAAAAATTACCGAAATTCAGGATTCGATAGCAGAGGCAGAAATATCCATGTGTATGGAACCTTGATGATGGAAATTATCCATGACCTTTTTTATAATTTTCTCTATAATCAAACCAAGGAGTTCGTCAAGTGATGTGACAGACATCCAAAAAATTTACTATATAAATACTATAGGTACTATATAAATAGAAAATAGAATAGAATTCAAAAAAATTACTAGGGTAGACTCGCAATCTGGCGTGTTTTAAATAAAATTGTCTGTCTATTAATCTTGTCATGTTAAGAGGGTGAACCCAATATTGACGCTCTATTTTTCTTTTGTTCTTTAATCGAAATACTAGCGCCAATAGCAATATCGCATCGTCATCCATTTTGGTCGATACACGTGCGTCCCTAACGTATCTACATATACACAGCCGAAACGCGACTGGGCTCAAAAGTTGCCGGATTGAAATGTGTGATAATGTGCGTGGTGCGTCCGGCGAGCGTTAGAATTTTCTGATAGAAATTTCTGAGAGTACGCGGCCGTGTGATGACGGCAGAGTAGAATACAATTGTCACCACCCCAAATCTCTCCCGTGGGTGTCGTACAAGGCGACTAAGGATAAATCAGTGATGAGGAATGGGCAGCAGCGTTCCTCTTATTCTTATACCATCTAGCTATGTACCTACTGCGACTTTTGTGCCCGATAAATGGCAATAGTTCTAGTTCACCTCTGCCTACCCCTTCGGGGACATAGGCGTGATTTATGTATGTATGCGGCCGGGCTTAAGCTTCGAAACCGATGCCAGACTCACCGAGGTACTGCGAGTACTTCTGCCAGC
>OZ008355.1:1475746-1602611 GCA_963931975.1 Cataclysta lemnata | reverse complement strand
CACTGGAACGGTCATTGCCACGCGGTTGGACAACCTTGACACGTATCGACACTCACAGCCGCACTCACCCCCGAATACAGAAACGCTATTCAAAGTTTGAGTCCCGCTTAACATTTAAGTATTGCCAAAATTGACGTTTTTTCATACAAATTCTTACAGGTAGTGTCCACTTAACTTTTTAAGCAGTCCCCTAAATTTGAGTAGCGTTTCTGTATTCGGCGGTCAGAGACGACAATTACCTTTAATGCGTACTTAATACAAAAAAATTTCAATCTAGCTGCTATCATTGACGGGTCTATGGTCTAGTTTTGATTGAAATATTTTGTATTAAATACTCATTAAAGTTATTTGACGTCTCTGAATGTCTCAGTTACTATGACATTGTCGAGAAGCTGGTAAGCGCAGTGGTATAGCGCGCTCGGCCTGCGATTGTGTACAAGGCACATGGTTATATACTGACAGCGCTATACCTGTTTACTGACCACGCATTGTGATCAATAAATCTCTTTTTAAACTATAATAATTTTATTCTAATTCGAATATACTGTTCCACTGTATAAAAACAGAAACAAAATATGACTGTGTACAATATCTTACATATTTCTTATTGAATTTGAATGAACTGCTAATATCAATCATTTTTGGTCAGAGTGTAAATATATACTGACAGCTATCACTGTCTATTGACCGCGTTGTAGCTGCTTCTTCTTCTCCCTGCCCTGTTGCCAGTCTATCTGGGGTCGGCGCCGTATGTTTCCTCTTTCATTTACATCCGTCAGACGTCATCAATCCACCCACTCTCTTTTGATTCATATCATCCATCACACCGTAAAGGTCTGCTTACTGACCGCAATGTAGCTACTTACTGCGGCAGCGCAGCGGCTGCGTACTGCGCCGATGCGCTTGCGCAGCGAATGCGGCTATATACAGCGTAGGGGCTCTGTGTACTGACCGGGCAGTGGCTTTATACTGATTGCGCAGTGGCTGTTTACTGATAGCGCAGTGGCTGTGTACGGACAGCGCTATACCTGTTCACTGACCACGCATTTACTGTATACATGCAGACAGCTATGCTACCGCACTTACGGAATTAAGTTATATACACATTTGAAATTGAAAAATCGAGCTCTATAACTTTCCCATACAGACCATTTCAATATACTGAATATTCCTGATTTTTACATCAATAGTTAGCTTAGTTCTGGGCATACAAGTATACTAAGGGCCTGTTTCACGAATAAGGAATAAAGGGTGGCACTCACCGCGCCGATGCGCATGCGCAGCGAGTGCGGCGGCGCGGCCAGGTCCCTGGCGCAGCAGACGGCCGGCAAGCCCACCAGCGTCAGCGTGTCCGCCAGCAGCGCTGACTTAACGCGCGCGTCCAAGGGACTCTCGCAGGCGAGGCTGGCACAGAACACACAATTCTGTCACGCACGAAACTTACACACAAAAACAAACACGGGGGAGATACCACAGAACAGAGAAAGAGGTCTTCTCTGTTCTGTGGTATCTACGTCTTTCTCTGTATAGCTAATTAGGAGATACCGTCCCTCCTTGATGCTGTAATTACATAAGTCGATAACTCGGTCGATAATAAACAATCGGTCGTTTGAAAACGACTAGTCGATACGCAGCATGCGGGGAGCCTGTCATATCGATACAAGGCGCACGCGCATCCTCCTGGATGTTCCAAGCCTGTATCATTGTAGTACTGACTGGAACGCGCAGCATGCGGGGAGCCTGTCATATCGATACAAGGCGCACGCGCATCCTCCTGGATGTTCCAAGCCTGTATCATTGTAGTACTGACTGGAACGACTAAGGTAAACGGTAGGTAACCCGCATGCGGGTTGCATTGCTAGCAATACCAAAATCTGTTGCCTCTCGCATGGGGGTTGAAACGACTAATGTAAATGCGGCATAAAAGTGATGCCTGCTGTGGAGAAATCCTCTCAGGGAGTGCTCGATTACAAGGCTGGAGGACAAGGTCTTCGCCTTCCCCAAAATGCCGTAAAGGCGTTGTTTAAAATCGTAAAAAAATACAAAAAAAAAACTATCTAACCCCGCGAGCTTGTGGATGTGTTACTAACAACCTGTATGAGGTATGACTACACTTTTCACATGACAATATTTACCTATAATTATACCATAACTGTTGTGTTCAACATACCTGGGTGATAAGTTTATTTCTAGCAGCCATGGCTTTAGCATGTCGTCTATCAGGATGTCATATCCGAACAGTTCTGAAAACAATAACTATACTTAAATTACACCATAGACGAATAAAGAAAGATTACTAGTTTTCTTGATTTAACTACAAAATAATATAAAACTGACAGAATTATTTATTCTTCTACGAGAAAATGTAGATTATGGACTTGACAATCTATCGTTCCTTAATTCATTTATGATTACACAGCGCTCAAAGCAAGTATCCAGAATTTTAAGATTCCTAAAATCTTGGGAATATCTATTTGCCTTTTACCAAGATTATATTACCAATAGAGAAGGCTTGTGCTTAAGCATTTAGAGACTGATAATGATGACAGCATCACCTAAGAAAGGAAAGACCTTCCTTCCAGCCTTATGGACAATAAAGAACTATTGAACACATTGCAGTTCCTGGCGATTATCAAAAGCAGATGTTTGCATTAATGTAGTTTTGCCTGAGCTCTGAATACCAATGCCTGGTGAGGTCGGTTAAAGTATAAGCAGAATAAGCCATAGGTAATCATCCCTACTCTTACGCTGTCCTAGGTAAACACTCACCGAAACAGTTAAAGAAGTTCGGCACGAACACCCTGGCCGCGGCGGTGATAGTCTGCGCCGAGGACAGGATTGACTTGACCACCAGGTCCTCGATGGCGGCCATCAGGGCGGTGGTGTTGCGGCCCTGTTTGCGTAAGTGCCGAAGAAGGGCGGACAGGGTCCACTTGTGGCCGATGTTGCCGGCGTTCGGGTCGTCGCATCTACCAACAATGAGGGTGATATATCGCCCGTTTTGTAGATACAAGAGAGTAATTTTGTCATATATTTGTACTAGGACTATACGTTTGTAATAAAACCAACTTTCACGGATTAGAATCGCGTATATGTATGTGTTTAGCGTTGTTACTATTTAAGCAGTCGTTTCGATCACTTTGCAGCGGCCGTTGTCCCGGGGAGACTTAAGATCACAGGAGTCTTCATATAAAGTTATAATGAATACCATCAAATTATTTAATATCTACCTAAATCGGATTTAGGCAACCATAGGGTGTAATCCGTAAAAGTTGTTTTTATTTCAAAGATATTCAACTCCAAGCGTTTTGTGTATTCTAAAATTATAACTAGTGCTAGTGATGATTAAATGAATTGGAAAGAGGCGGAAAGGACCATGTCGAAAGATTGACGAACGGAGAGTGATATGGATGGCAATATTCCATTCCAGTTTTAGTAGAGGCGCAGGTCGCATTTGTGCCCTGCCAGGATTCGAACCCGGGACCTCCTGGCCAATACCCAGCGATCTGAATATTCGACCAAAGCCGGCCGTCTTGCATATTTACGAATACATACATTTTACACACACACACACACACACACATTTTACATGGTCCTTCGAGCCGGACAAAGAAGGACTCTTTGTATTTTTGAAGTAAAATTTTAAATCCGCATTAACATGAAAATATTGAGAGAGGTTGCATTATAACAAAAAGTTGCTTCTCAATCAAACTCACTTGATGTAGTCCGTGTGGTATTTGTTGATGCTGTAGTTGCACAGATGCATACAGGGGTTCCACAGATTCTTGTTGGTGCTGTCGTATTTGACGGTGGCGAATCGTACCAGGCCCTCCTCGTACAGGTATATGAGCAGGGGGTCTATGGAGGTGACGCACACGTAGAGGCGCAGGTCGCACTTGTGTCCGCCGATCAGCAGCGGCTTGTCTATGTACTTTGCCACCACTACGTTCTCGCCCTTGGGTATCTGTTCTGGCTGCCGACGAGGACAGTAGGTATCCTCATTGTAACACACTGACCTTTATTATACAAGTACGCTGGATTTGTCACCCAAAAATGATGCCAATTTGATTATCGCCATCTTGGCGCTGATGGCACTGGTGTAGTGCGGGTGGTGTACGACCACGGAACTAATATTAGAGATGAGACAATTCTACTATTGCAACAAACGTCAAATTGTCGCTCGAGGGAGCGCTTCAAATCGGTACAAGAAACATTAAATTTTGACATTTTAGTAGACGTTATTCAGTCCAGCGTACTTGTATATTAGAGGTCAGTGTTTTAACATCATTAGAGAGGAAAATTGTGGATAAAGAAAAAGGTTGAAAAATTATAATCATCATCATCACCACCAGCCCTTTTAATTTACCCACTGCTGGGGCATGGGCCTTCCCTTTGAAACCACCGAAAAACGATATGATAAAGCCATATAACGCTTAGAACTGTCAAACATCCATTGTTTTTTGACAGTGCCATGCGATAAACGGCTATATCATGTTGTGTTTCGGTGGCCATGCTGGTCGGGGCAGGTATACATACATTTATAAATCTGACTAACTAACCCTACCCTGAAGGGGAGGCAGCGGTGAAATAACACCCACGATTTTCCAAATATTAGGTCCCATGTAATAGGTGGCGGGAGAGACTAATATTGCCATGTATCGGGCACCTAAATCGCAGTAATATATTGCTAGGTGGTATTAGAGGAATTTTACATCAATCATTAAAAAAATGTTTGAAAGTGGAGGTTGTGTAGTGAAAGTGGTGTTATTTTTATGGATAAGGATCAGTGTTGACGTTGAAATAAAAGTGTTATGATGTGTTTGGCGTTGAGAATTTTAAAGTGGTTTTCAACACCTCATCAGTCACGTTCATGAACTCAAATCGCGCCAAGCACGCGTTAAAATGTGTGACACTCATATTTTAATGTAAAATTCAAGAAAAATAAAACTAATACATGGCTGTATGGGGTTAATCCCTTTGCCTTCTCTTAATAGGAAGAATTAAAACAAGTAACGCATAGAACAAGTAAAAAATCATTGGATTTTAAAACTTGAATAGACCTGAATTGAATATTGAAAAAGCCTTTAAGCTTTGAAATAGATTTTTGACATATCGTGTTTGGGTGGTCATGCTAGCCGGGCACTGGAGCGATAGGCTGCCGCCGACATACCGTGTTGACGATGTAGATGCCCCGGCCCCGGCTGGAGGCGGCCGGCTTCACGATCCACGGCCCCTTGGTTCGGTAGTGGGTCGTACAAAGCTCCTTGTACTCCGTTGGCATTAGGAAAGTGGTGGGGATGAAGTCGAAGTGCTTCATGCCGCGGAAGTACTGCATCTTCTCTATGTTCTTGAACAGCTTGTCTTTGCGCGTCAGCTCGTAGGATCTGTGGAGGCATTAATTTTTTGTCAGTTTCTTCCTGTATTTTAAGGGAAGGCAAAGAGGGGTAGGTCTTTGGGGTCATCTTAGCTGGTGGGTTTCGCGTGTGACGTCATCGTTCGTGACGGGTTCCGCGAGTTACTTGATGAAAAAAAAGGTTTGCAATTTTAGATGAGGCCGATTGAGAACTCTGCAAGACATAATACATAAATCTGAATCAGTTACGCCAATGGGGCGCGAGCCTAATGCCATCAAACGGGCACGTATTTCGCAGTATTACTAAGCGGTGTCTAAGGAACGCTTCAGCAGATTTCTTGCAGATTCTATTTTTTTTTATGCTAGACAAGGAAGCTCTTCCTCTTTAATCTCACCTGGTGGTAAGTGACAATAAGGGCCGAAGATGAAATCGAGCTTCACCTGGAACCTTATTCCTTTAATTCTGGATCTGAATTCCGGTGGGCGAAACACTAGACCACGGAGGCTTACTTTGGGATAGTTAACAAGTGTGTGTGTCAGTCCGGCAGTGTCAGAAATCACACCAAGTACCTACGCCATCGACCTCCTTCCACAAAAAGAGTTCCTCAGATCCCGCAGGCTCACCTCGGAAAATGATTGACCCTCTGATACGGGGACAAGGCTCTCAGCACGTCCGGTTTCGGATGCAGGCCCGACCAGAGCAGGTTGAAGTTCTTCTCGTCCTGGCCGGCCTCCACCAGCCCGTGCGCCTGCAGCAGCCGATGCAGGAGTTTGGTCTCCGTGTTCACAAGCTTGTAGGCCACCTTGAGCACTCGGGCTGGCATCTGGTTGCTGTCCAGCACCTGGGGGAGAAGCAGTTTTTTTAGAGCGCAGTACAGACTCAAGTGGAGTCACTTGGAGAGAAGGGGATTGGAGTCAGCTTGTAGGCTACCTTTAGCACGCGGGCACTTTACTTGGAGAAGAGGATGATGGAGCCTATGTAATAGTGTAGCTGAGGCCGTGTGGTGACGGCAGATCTGCTCTGATCTGATACAATTGCCACAACCCCTTAACCGCCGCTGTCTTAACCCTTGTCGCCTTGTACGACACCCACGGGAAGAGAAAGGGAGTGGAGAAAACGGTATTCTGCTTTGCCGTCACCACGGCTTAGTAAGCATACACAAGTTAGAAGTCTTCTTCTCCGTTCCCTACTCCCAG
This sequence comes from Cataclysta lemnata, assembly GCA_963931975.1. NCBI lineage: Eukaryota > Metazoa > Arthropoda > Insecta > Lepidoptera > Crambidae > Cataclysta > Cataclysta lemnata. The sequence continues at coordinate 1,596,061 of OZ008355.1, read as the reverse complement.
TCCATCTGGGATCGGCGCAGTATGTTTCTTCTTCCATTCATATCGGTCAGACGTCATCAAGCCATCCACTCCCATTTGATACATATCATCCATCACACCGTGAAAGTGCTAGTAATGAATGAATGTATAGAAAAGAGACGGAAAGGGCCATGAGGTCGAGAGACTGATGAACGGAGAGAGTGATTGGGATGACAACATGCCAATCCATACTGCTCAAGGTTTTTTTGGCTTAAGTTTTACAGCCGGCCGCCTGACACAAACCCTCTTTCGGTATTACACGGTATTGGGTATACACAATCAGAAGTATATTTAAACAATCTTTATTAGCAGCAACACAATATATTATCAATTATTCAACTTAACGGCAAACTAGACTGTGACCCTGAGTTTTCTTCAGCCAGTTATTGGTTAGTTGCTTATTACGTATTGATCGCTCCAAGGTCCATATCGGTGAAAGACGATGAGAAAGTGTACATTATTTATTGCGACCATTCCAAACACCAACCTTCCAGCAACTCACCTTAACGTTATCCACTTCTTTCACGAGTTGGTTCTCAGAGTCGTCACTGTCAAACGATGGCGAAAGAGTCCGCTGTATTTGGGTCTTCTTCTTGCTCTTGCATTTCGTTTTCTTTCCTTTCTTCTCTTCTTTTGTTTCGACTGCAACAAAATACCAATTTTAATACCAAAATAAGCATATTGATCGGTAGACACGCTTGAATTAAAAAGCAGCATTTACAAATCCCCTATAAGATCTGTCGTCATATGTATAGAATGGAAATAAAAAGGAGACGAGTAGGAGAATTAAGTCGCCAACATAGTTTCAAGAGCCGCTGAACTATAGCGACAACGGGTTGGACACGTAGAACGTTGGGGTGGAAAGAGTAGCGAACAGAAAACGAAAATACATTGTGTTTACAACGCCATCTGTTGAACCTCGTTTCCACTACCACCGCTTTAGCGATCCACCTCTTTAATTCCAGCCGCTACACTCACAGTAAACCCAGCTACTATCCTCCCACCCGTACTCCCAAGCGTCGCCAGGCGGAGTTTTTCTCGACTATAAAAGACACACACGCGCCCTCGTTCCCTATCTCATTCGCTTTATCTAAAAAAAAAAATAGAACTGCGAAAATTTTATTTCAACCCAGAACTACATAGAACAAATAAACGCATTGATATTCTCGAAAGTTACCTTCGTAGTTTGAGATAACGCTTCTTAGCGTACGAGTCTGAGGGCAGTAAGTACTGGTAAAGAAACTACTCATTTGTGCAATACTCACCTTTGCCTGGGGGAGGCTCCTCGGGTGGTTTGATATTGGCCGTAGTGTTTTCAATGTGCAGATGCTTCTTGAGAGTGATCTTGCTTAGGTCGTTGAGAACATCGTCGATATCCCGCTTGTGCGTCTCATGGCCCTGCTCCTCCACAGGCACAGCCTCCGGCACATCAGCTTCGCTCACATGCCTCACGACATACGCTTGGCCAGAAAACTTGTTATTACCGAACGTCTCCATGACGTCATGCATTATGGTCTTTGGTCTGACGCTGAAAGAATGGGGTTCCGCCACCAGCCGTTTCGCCATGTTTTTGGCTTTGTTCAGCAATATGTTCGTTCCAGTATTGTTGCCTACGGTTTTGGTTGTGGACTCCATCGATGGGGTCCTGGATGCCAGGACGCAGGATCGGAACACCAAAACGGCGCCTTTCGACCCCACAGGCCCCCCTGACACCCAATCTGACAACGAGCCTTCATTCTCTTTTTCTTTGATCGAGTCTTCGTCATTCTTTCTCATGCTTTCTCTCTCCTCACCTTCCTGCTCCTTCTGAAGGCCTGATGTAGACGGAATTGTGGTTTCTGATGATACATGTGGACTGTAAATAATTATTGCATGTTAGAATTGTGAAAAGCTAGTATGACAGGGAAGCATGGGTGATACGCAAACGTAATAGCGTGGTAGTGTATCGAGTTCTGAAAGTTGTTGGCGTAATTGAGGCGCAACTTGTCAAAACCGAGTTTGAGTCATGAGTCATCAAGCAATATTATTTTGGACAACGATACTCAAACTTTGCCATCTGGCAAAATATTGAGATTTGAGTGTTTCGCGTCAATTAATGCCTCGTAGATGCAAGATATTTGGCAAAATTTAATAGAAAAAGGTCCAACTGTGTGGTGTACTAACGCATGTTACAAAACACCTTTTTCAAGGCATAAGAAATTAAAATAATCATATTTAATATTTTAAAAATAAAGCCTTATGCACATTGGTACCGCCAAACGCTGATACTACTTAAGGCTTGTGATTGTGAGCCTTATTGCAATGACAAGAGAGATGATGAAATAGCTTTTGATTTGGGGATGAATACCTAGTTTCATAAATATCTAAGCAATGTTCGAAGTGCGATACATGTGTAGCGTGTATGTAATGTGTGCTAATGGTATTACGGCGAACATATGGTTAGTCTGTGGTCAATAGGACATTGTGTGCCGTTTATGGCGATCGCCACGTAGATACACCGCCTGTTAGCTGACATAATTCACACAACACAACAACAGTTGCTGAGCTTATATTCAACAGCCCTTACTAATAGATTACATTCAGTGCTCTTTTAAGCTATCAAATACCATGTACAATACATGAATTCAGTTAGTGGTAGGACATATTTTAAGTCCGCCTGGCTATGCTACCACCATCTTATCAAAATCTGTCGCCATAATAATAATGTTCACAGCATTATTGTATTTCGATAATTTATGACAAGATAGACAGCCCCTCTGTGGTTGGGGATTGCAGGTGCAGCTCGATTCCATCTTTGGCCCTCATCGTTACGTACCATATGGTGAGATGAAGGTCAAGAGCTTGCCTAGCATAAAAAACCCACGAAAACTACTAAAATGCGTTGTAAGTTTTTTCCAAGGTTTGCTACATTTTTACTTGCGAGTAGAGGTAACAAAATTTGTAACCGCAACTAAAGCTTACTGAAGCTTGACGTAAATGCGAGGCGCTCGATAAATATTTTATTCGGGCCACATTTAGGGCGCTACCTACCATGCGAATATTCAACATTTAAAAAAAAGGTTTACTCCTTCTTTTTCTACTACTGTAGGCCTAGCACAGGACGTGGATAAAATCTCTCTCCTGTGACATTGTTTTTGTCCCAGGATTTAATTGGAGTTAGAGCGAGAGGAAAATATTTTCTTCTCCCCGAGGAGATTTTCTCCACGTCCCATGCTACGGGGGCAGTGTCTGGTTTTTAAATATGTCAGAGGGCCATACCCCACTACGCTGGTCCAGTGCGTGTTGGTGTGTATTAACGACTACAGATGCAGCCAGGATCAACGGCTCAAAGTGCCTTCCGAAACACGGAGAAACTACAGATAATAAATTTTTGGTCACCTACCTAATGACCGGCCTTAGCGAACATTCCTTAGTTTACGCAATCGCAGGCCAAGCGCGCGATTCCACTGCGCTAGCGAGCTCCTCAAGTGTTGGTCAGTATTTACTTATTCAACTACTGATTGCACTCTAACATTACAATACCAATAGCGATCAGCTGTGCACAGTGACAGGTGTGTCGACCTCAATGTTAAAGCTGCGCGCACACACGTCTCGCTTCGAAGATTAATGTCGACTTGTTGACTAATGCCGACCCATTGTTTACATTACACACGGGCTCAGCAATGAACTAATGTTGAGTAAACATTATCGCACATCGATTAATCGATTTGAAGTGTATTGATAAATAATACGCAAGTTTAAATTCTTAATTTTGCTTGACGTTTTCGTTGTAAGACGTGATCTAAATGGAATGGAAATGCGCATTTTTATGATAACGGAAAGAAATTGAATATTTCTGCATCAACTTCCACCAGCGAAGAGGTGAACGGAACCACGTATAGTGTCTGAATTACCATCATATACGAGTCTCGGTGGAGGTGATTTTTACTGACCTATACGAATGGAGGAGTTCGATAGGGCAGTGGCTTAGCGTATATATACGTAACTGTTTTAATAGACACGTTGCTGCGGCTGTATAATAAGTGGCTATAAAATGTTTGTTTATTTTTTTTAACTTCAATTTCTAATTAATTTAATACTGATATCAAATTTAGTGTGTTTTTGTGTTATTTAAATCTAATTTTTATTATGTCAATGATTTAGCTGTGACATTCTATATTTAATTTGACTTACCCATTTTTATAATTAATATGTAATATGATAATATAATAATTTAATAGGTAATATTGTATATAACTTTAATAATATTTATAAATTATTTTAATGTTATGTTCCTATGGGTTGATGTGGCCTGATAATAAATGATTTTTATTTTATTTTAATTTTTAGCGCGGTCAACCTGCGATTGCTTAAACTGAGCAATGTTCGCTAAAACGAATGATCACTGAATGATTTCGTATGAATTTGGCCCAAAATCCTTACCGCCAAAAAATTCAGGATGGCTGCTATAGCCGTCAGCATTGCATTGCTATAAAGCTATCATCAGCAATCGAGTTAGGCGGTAGGCCCCCTGTGCCTCAGCAGTGGTAACATTAAAAGGGCTGGTGGTGATGATATTGACAAATGGAAGAGGAACCCTACTGCGCCAACCCCAGATAAACTGGGAACAGGGCAGGAAGATGCCCGACATTGAATGTGTGTGAATTTAGAGAATCCCCATGAGCCGTTTTTAATAACGCCTCTGGCAGAACGAAAACATGATCACGATCGCGAGCACGCTTTGATCGGAAAATAAGGAGGTATGTGAACCATACCACCGTGGGCAAAGCCATCAGAGGGGAAACAAGCACGAATACTCAGACCGGTCACGAACATCCAGACACGACATTGCGAGAACACACAACATGTTACACGAGCCATTGGCTGACTTTATTCTGATATATTTTACCCTTTATATTTTTTCGGTGCCGTGTGGTGACGACAGAGCAGAAAAACAATTGTCACCACCCCCATCTAGCACAATATACCTAGTGAGACTGTGATTTCCTGGCCCACACTGGTAACGAATTCCAAATTCCAAACTATAGCAACCTGGGGGCCTACCGCCTAACTCGATTGCTGAAGCTAAAGCTATAGTTTATGACGTCATACTGTCATTTCGCACCAAATGTACCTAAACTATATTAGCGATAGCTTTTTAGTTTAGGTAGATTTTGTATGAAATTGGCACAAAATCCGTACCGCCTAAAAATTCAGGGTGTCTGCTATAGCCGTAAGCCGTGGATTGCTATACAGCTATTATCAGCAATCGAGTCGACTATGTAAAGGGCTTTCTATGAAACATGATATACGATAACGTGTGGTGACGGCATAGCAGAATATAATTGTCACCACCCCCAATATCTCCCGACTAACGTTTAAGACAGTAATGAGTAATGGGCGTTCCTCTTGTATCACCTAGCAAAACATACTGCGATTAAAGTGCTCGATAAGATGGCAATAGGCTCGCCACCTTATTACATAAAACCTTGCCTAATTGGCAAGAGATGGACGTTGATTCACCTTTGCCTACTTCTTTGAGGATATAGGTGTGATTTATGTATGTATGACGATCATACAGGCATCTTTCAGATTTTCCGTAAATCTCAATACGCGCGACCTCGCGAGTGATTCTCATTTTATACAGAGAAGAACATAAAGTACCTTTGTACACTTGCAGTGCAATTAACAATAGGATATTATCAATTACCGTTCACCCTTCTTTCGGTTTCTAATAGAAATTTACACGCTATTCAACGGAAATAGCCAATGCAAAGGATTAAAATTAAGCACTTTCATTACATAAATAAGTGTTTTGGTTTTGGTATAGTTAACAGGGAAACCCCTAAAAACACGAGTAAGTAGATAGTGGAATGACTAGCGTAAACTTGACAATAAAGTGATAAAAAGCTGTGGTTTGAAAGAAGACGTAGTGACAAGAAATGAGGAAGGGATGCTGGCATGGTTTGGTCACGTAGAAAAGGAGAGTGACAATGGATTTATATCACATCATCATCTCCAGCCCGTTAATGTCCTCACTGCTGGGGAACAGGCCTTCGCTATTGATGGTAAAATATACGGAGAAGTTTTTGGAGAAAAATAAAAATCTATTTAAAAAGTATCCGAAACCGGCGGGCGAGCATTAAAGAGATTGGATGAAGCGAATACGGGGTCGTAGCGAGTGCAAAGAAGTGACCTCTATCCCCTGTGGGAGAAAGGCGTGGTTGTAGATGTGTATGAATGTAGCAGGGTCGATTCTGACCACCGTTCTCTAAACTCATTCTCAATACAGAAAGAAGAGGAGAATTTATTGGTAGTCAAAAGTTTGTTGATAAATTAATGTCGACAGAACATATGAATAGCGTAAGTTTCCATTTCTTCATCAATAGAAGCTTTGATGAGATCCATTGAAGATGTTTGAAACACAAAAAAAACAAATAATCTCTTGAGGTTAGAGCTAATGATTTGCTAATTAATAATTAACCAAAGCCGCAGACAGAAAAACAAGCTACCGAAGCAATAGTACTATAAAAAACCAGCCAGACAAAAAATTAATAAGGTGTGCCGTTTTTGTCATAATTAGTCAATACATATACTTTGACCGACTGTCATCGGAATTAGAAAAAGTGACGCGTGGGTGTGCAAGCCCATAAATTTTGGGTACACCGACCCTAACGCCTGTGGCGGGGTCGGAGTGAACTGCATAATTAAATTTCACATCACGGAAAGCAGACAGTTCTCCATTGACACCATGTTTGGCGGCATTATGTCATAAGATAAGCGTTTGACTACGGTTGCTGAATGATTTGATGAGGTAAAAGAGCCTAAGCCAACCTCGCATTATCGATTTTAGATAAATCAAAGTGGAATACATATAGAAGAGAGAAGTTAGAAAGTGGCCGGAGCCCTGTAGTGACGGCTGAGTAGAATACAATTGTCCTCCAATCACTCCCGCGGATATCGTACAAGGCGACTAAGGGACGAATGAACAGCAGCGTTCCACTTATACAACGGAGCAATATACTGCGATTAACGTGCCCGATAGATGACAACAGGCACGCCCCTATTACATGGGACCAGACACGGTTGGCGAAGCGTGGGTGTTAATTCACCTATGCCTGCCACTTCGGGGACAATGCCCACATTGTAAAATCACTAATCCAATGTTCCTGGTCAATAAACACCAGTACTGAACCGTTATTAATCTCGCAATCTCATGGCTGAACAAGAACAAGCAAGCATAAATTATTCACGGACGTAAATAATTGACTTGTGACTTTTTTCTGCGAGCGTGTACAGTTTGCCGCCACACGCCCACAATGGCGGCATAAAGTTTTCATGTCGAAATGCCGTCAGTTATTAAAGCAATAAGACGCCGCTAATTAGTGACTTAATTATCACTGAATAACAAATATTTTGGAAGCACAACAGAGACAATTAATAGTGGATCGATCCACTTTTATCGATTAGAAGTCTTATTGATTTTGACCACGTAAAAAAGGATTTTACAACAAATCTCTTCATCTTTTCTCACCTCCTTTGCTTTTATCCAAATACGTTATAAGCCATAATTATAAATATTGAAAATATACTACATAAACATATAAACATCTATGATTCTAAACAAATGTCAGTGTTCATTACACAAACATTGGTCCTACCAGGATTCCAACCCGGGATAATCAGCAAGTATCAGTTATAAATTTATCAGGCAATTAACTAACTTTAAGGAAGTTCCATTTGTAAATTTAGCTTGTGGATTGTCCCAGCAACAGGCGGGAGGTTCAGAAACACTAGCTTAGAAATACATACTAGAATATAGATAGATAGCTGCAAGATACTACAAGAATTAAAGTACAGGCAGAAACAAGTTCCATTTATAAGTTTAGGTTCTGGGTTGTCCAGCAGCAGACGGAAGGTCTAGAAACAGCAGCTTACAAACACAGATTAGAATATAGATAGCAGCTACAGGATACTACAAGAATTAAGTTTGTGGTAGTGGCAAAATCGACGTACCGCTTCCCGCGTCCCCGACAGATATCTGGAGCGGCTTAGGTACACCAGTCTCCGTGGCAACTGACGCGCAATCGATCACTGTTTACCCACGAGCACGTGGGCATTGAGGTGCGCTCACACGGGCAACTAAAACTTAGGGCGATGGCAACATGTAGCAACCTGCTGCTGGGATACGGCCACACAATACCATGGAATATGGAGCAACTTTAAAAACTGGGCAATACGGAATTCCGACCCTTCTACATGCCGGTCTGTTTCTCTCGCGAAAACAAGACATATTATAGAAATAAAATCGACTAAAGATTCCCAAACCGATTGGATATTCAGCAACTCCTATTCCCGACACTGGGAAATAAGGAATATGTTATAAAGCTACTAGAAGCAATATTCCAGAAACAATAGCCCGCAATTCATTGTGTTTGCTCCAGGGGGCCTACCGCCTAACTCGATTGCTGATGATAGCTATATAGCAATGCACTGCTTACGGCTAGAGCAGCCATCCTGAATTTTTAGGCGGCACGGATTTTGTGCCAACTTCATACAAAACCATTCGGTGATCATTCGTTCAAAGCTATCGCTAATAGTTTAGGTACATTTGGTGCGAAATGACAGCATGACGTCATAAACTACAGCTTTTGCTTTAGCAATCGAGTTAGGCGGTAGGCCCCAGAGGCGTTACTCTGGAAGTTTATTTCGTTCGATCGAGTCTTTGCGTCTTTGTCGCTCTTATTTTAACACGCAGTGACGTGAGAAAGACGGGTAGATGTGAGTTCGTTCGTTCGGAGTTTCAGAGTAGGTCCCCAGGTCACCATTAAAGTTGCGAAGCTGTTATCGCCCAAAAAAATTGCCCGTGTAAAGGCACCTTTACCGGGGAACCTGGTACCGTCAACCATTGCCATGGGGATCCGAATGTTGATTCCCGGAGAGATCACAAAAACCGAAGGGAGCCCTATGACTATGAATAATGGCGGAAGCGTGTCAGCGGTCCGTTTGGAGGTTTGATCAATCAGCGTTTTGTGTGGGAACGTAATTTTGAGACGTCGTTTTAACACGCCGTTAAATAATAACGGTCTAGAAGGTGTGCGGGGAAACTAATCAGAGAAAAGTTATAAAACAATGTAAGCCATTGCCAACGTTTTAAATCTCAATTTGAGATAAAATGTGTGTGAGATCTGATGAAAATGGATATTTCGAGATTCTTTATTATCTTCTTAAACATTACTAAACTGTCTCTGTTACTGGAAATTAGTGGGCACTGTTTTGATGAGACATAAGGCAAATACATATTATGTTACTAGCTGTTCCAGCAAAAGTTGTTTTGCCCCTATCACCTAGGGGTATAAAAAGCAGCCAACAACCTATTCTCAGACCTACCAAATAGAGACAAAAAATAGGTCAACCCGTTTGTGCTAACCGTGGGTGCTAGTACACCTCTGCCTATCCCTTCGGGGATATAGGCGTGATTTATGTATGTATGTATATAAGTCATCATCTTCCTGATCTTCCTGCTCTGTTCTGTTTATCGGTTGTTGGAGCTGTAGATATTTTGACAGTTTTGTATAGGTTTTCCTTCAGAGATCCCTAGTCAATATTCTGCCCAGATTACGTTCACGATTTTACATCCAATTCCGTAAACAGCAATTGGTTTTGCAACCACATTCAAATCAGATCTGCCATTCAAACGCAAACTTACCCGAATGAAACGAATCATCAATTATGAAAGGGCAATCTGTGATGTACAGTCAACAGACTACCACAAAATGCCAATATTTCTCAATCGATTTTGTGCTCTATTATTACCAAGTTAAGGTTGACAATCGATTGAAGAAATTTGACAGTTTTGGGTAGTCTGAAGTGCCGTTGACTGTACACACAACAATGAGATCGAACTCCATTCAATCTATTTTTATGGACGGCACTCGCGTGCACTGTTCCGTGCAATATCCGTGGATTCATTACGTATTCAATGAGATTTCTTTGACAGACCTTTTGCATGTCATGAGGTAGAATACGCCGCTGAATGTATCAGGTAAATAATATGGGCACGATAAAAATACAAATGGTCTATAATGGAAAATATGGGAACAGCTTTACCTACATATATATATATTTTTAAACCGGTTGTCTAGTTGTGAGACTTGAGTTGTTATTTTACGTCTATTGGATGTAACCTGTAAACTGCTTCTGTAGCTCTTTGGACTTAAATTTATACAGTTGATAATTCATTTGAACCTACTTCGAAAATAATGTTTAATAGTATTTAACATTAAACATGTCCACGACAAGACAGACAGTTTGAAAGATGGCCTAATTTTTTTGTGCACCAGTAAATGTGTTAAAGCTCGTATCCAATGGCAACATAAAAAAAATCTGGAAGAATCCGTTTTTATTTTATCGTATACTGACTTTGGATGGAAAAATTTTCGATCAATGCCAATGATATAACTGCTTTTGGTTGAAAATTTTATCAGACAACTTTGAGGATGAAAAACTATTTACCATGCCGGAATCTAGCATACCCGAGAACTCTTACTAATTTCTAAACACCAAAAAACAACTCGGAACATTCCACTGCACTTCCCGAGACTCACATAACTTTGAGGACTGAGAAACTATTTATCACACATGAATCTAGAATAGAATCTACCAGAGAACTCTTAATTTCTAACAACCAAAAGGGATCATTCCATTACATTTCCAGAAACTCACACAAACAATAATTTCTGAAAACGAAAAGGGATCATTTCCCTACATCTCCAGAAACTCACACAAACACTTTCCCCATAGCATCAGCTGTTGCGCTCGGAGGCGAAAATCCGCGAAACACCTAAGCGCACGTTGAACGAAGGTCGAGCGAACACGCGGCGTAAACAAAGCCAGCACGATCGTGGTCGACTGCGAGACGGTCAGTCATGGGTGACTGGTGGCAGGTGACTGCGTTAGCTAGCCGCTAACGCAGTCGCGAGCCGTAAACTGAATGTTAAGTGACAAGCTTTGAAGGGCGAAAATAAGATTACATGGACGACTGTATTCGCGCAACAACCGTTCAATGCATTCCCTGTTGAGAGATGGGAGTTATATGCTTAGTTAGTTCACCAAAACGTAAAACAAGCGATCAAAAGATAACCGTCAGTTTTTGACGGTTCTTCCATACGGTATAGTGTCAAAAACCACTACCACACCACGGTTAAGTAATAATCGCCTGTTTAAGTGTTGGTGAACTCCAGGCTTAGTCGGGCGTAATTGTACTCTACAGTGACAAGTTTAGAAGGACAAACTAAGTGTACATGGACGTTCTACGACGCTCTCTTCAGCAGGTCTCCTCCGGGAGATGCCTGCTGTTGAGGAGGAGAAAGTCTAAGAAATGCTCAATGCAATGCAAGACTTGAAGGCTCACCAAGGTTGGAACGGTGCAAAAATCAAAATCCACATGCCTATTTCCATAAAAAAACCTTGGGAGCAGTCGTCAAGTTCCCGAAAGAGTGAGACCCATTCATATTATGTACCTACTACGTTAATAAAATAAGTTCCAAACTTTTCGTGGAGTTTGCTCTATTGACAGAATACTTAATGCCTGTAGGCCTTGGTTATGCTCAATTGACCTGAATAATGTAGCAAAAATCGATGCAATCAGAAACAATTTTATCGCTCCAGAAATCAGCAGTGTAGATAGAAATAATTATATGAACTAAGGTATATTATTTATAACACGGCACACGCAGTTAACATTAGACTATTAAAAATTGTAAAACGTATTACGCCATTTTAACTTTATTCTTCTTGAAATACCTACTAGACATCCTCAGATGCTAATTCGTTCTGTATTTTGATTCGTTTTTATTTGTACTGTCAGCATAATAAGTACCTAGCTGAGCCCTTTGGTACTCTGTCATACCAACAACAACGTCTGTTCAGTATTACAGTATCCACCACATTGTTTAAGTATGTATATTATTATTTTCACAAGGATCATCAACGTATCATGACTACCAAAAAAAATATAAATATATTAACAGTACTCAATATATTAATTATTATGGAAATATCTTTTAAAATAAACTTGTGGGTGTTACTACACCTAGGTATGTCTACAGCTTCGGGGCTAAGCAGGCATGATTTATGTATGTATGTCATACTGTATAGAACTAAATTTAAGCTTACCCAATTTTCTGGGTTTAACCGCAATCCAAGCGTTAGATTAGGAGCTTACGTGTTTAAGAACACAAATCTTATTAAGGTATATTTACAGCGTTATTTCAAGGCCAAACTTACACGACAAACAGGGAAAATAAACGAAAGCACTTACGTCATATTACAGTTTGGTGCTTATTAGTACCACGATACCAATACCACGATACCACAATACCACGCAAACATTATTATTTTTTGAACAGTCAATGCAAAGTTATTGTTTAAAAGCAGACTGTAAATGGGTCAAATTATAAACAGTTATACAATTATACAAGAACTATACAAGAACTTATACGAATAGAACTTAAAATTTATTGTGTACGATTCCGTAACTGAATATCTATTAAACAAGAGACCGGTCTAGAGTACCCGAAACCGACGGGCATGCACGAGGACATTATTGGGACTGGATAAAGCGAAAGAAGTATGCAAGGATCGTAGCAAGTGGAAATAATCTCTGCCTCTAATGGGATCTCTGCCTACAAATGTGGGAGAAATGGGCATGTCGTATGTATGTATGATTGTATGAACGATTCTGTTAAAAAAAGCCGTGACGTAGATAAGATTCCGTAAAAATAATCGCTTCGTTTCTGTTCCGCGGCAATGTGAGTTGAGCCTAAAACTGTTTCCAGTAACTATTACCGTTTTGAGAGTTCCAAAAACTTTTAAGCATGCACGTGCAAGCTATTCGGATTGCACCAGCGGCTATACTTAGCTGAGCAAGAGGTGATACTAAGATTACAACAAGGCAGAACTCTTACAAAGAAGTAAACGCTGTGAGCCGTGTGTACGTAATGAAAATTTTGTTAAAATTCAACCTAAAATAGATTTGTGCAGAAGCCAAAAGAAAAGTTTAGAGAATGCTAAATAAATTTGCCCGAGACCAAAGGAAGGGCATGCAAGATTGGATGAAGCGAAAGAAGTATGTAAGGATGGGATCTTAGAAAGTGGAAAGAAGTGATCTCTGCCTAGCCCTGTGGGAGTATAGCAAATAGAAAAAAGAGCGCGTACATTGTTTTAGGTCACAATCCATACATACATAAATCACGCCTATATCCCCGAAGGGGTAGGCAGAGGTGAACTAGCACCCACATTTCGCCAATCATGTTATGTCCCATGTAATAGGTGGCGAGCCTATTGCCACATATCGGGCACAAAAGTGTCGCAGTACATTGCTAGGTGGTATAAGAGGAACGCTGCTGCCCATTGCTCATCACTGATTTATCCTTAGTCGCCTTGTACGACACCCACGGGAGAGATTTGGGGTGGTGACAATGGTATTCTACTCTGCCGTCACCACACGGCACTTCACATACACGACACGTCACAATCCAGCCTATAATTATTATGCTTAGTGTCAATGTTATTTATAATCTCAAGATTGTAAACTGTATGTGTACTTATAAATAAATATATAAATATACTGATCCCCATTGTCGATTGATTGATTGCAAGACCTCAGATGCCCTTATTAGGTAATGGTCCAAGTATGGCTCATGTGTAAAGACTACAAAGTAGCGTGACTAAGCTGCCATTTATTTGCGCTGAATTATAATTAAATTTTGACTGCAAGTCCACGGCCTTTATTGTTGTCAAAAAGATGTGTCCTATACCCCCGAATACAGAAACGCTACTGAAAGTTTGAGTACTGCCTAACATTTAAGTATTGCCAAAAATCTGACAGGTATTGTCCACTGAATTAAGAAGTGCTCAAAATTTGAGTAGCGTTTCTGCATTCAGGGGATATTCAGACTATTTAGAGTGGTTTTTAAAAATTCAACATTAGCTTAGATATATTTTGGGTTCGCTACCTCCCTAAGAGGACACAATAATTACGCAGAAAGCCTATATTTAGAGAAACAGCCGCCACATCGGAGCAGACTTCAGATTAAGTGTACACAAGTAAGGCCGTAAATAAAGCCATTGCTCTGTATGCAGCTTACAACAAAAGCAGTGCCTACCATTGAACTGCTATTTTTACCATATAACTTAATTGGGCCTGCCTACGTCATTTCTTCGTAGCTTTTTTAAAAGTAACAAATCATTGAACACCATATTTATTTTTTAATTCCTTATTCCATTAATTCTGTCAGATGTTAAGGACTAACGGGATTATGTAATGGAATGTTTTTTTTTTATTTTTTTGATGCTATTTTCATGATCAGACTTATTTCAACATTTCTCATATATCATAGTAAAATCTCACTTCAAGGTAAATAATTAGCAAAATTGTAAATTTAACTTACAATTTTGCAATTTTACAGTGGCGGCGATGGCGGTATGTAAGTAAACTTTGTTTGTGTTTATACGCATAGTGATTAAATAAAAGTTAAGGAAATTCGAAAAGAATTTCCTTAACTTTTATTAAAAAGCTACTGATTTTGTAATAGGAATATGTAGGTACTAGGTAGGTACAGTCAAAGGCACTTCAGACTACCCAAAACTGTCAAAATCCTCCAACCGATTGTCCACCTTAACTTGTTTGAGGTAAAGCACAAAGTCGATTGAGAAAAATTGACATTTTGTGGTGGTCTGACGTTCTGTTGACTGTACCTAGCCAAAAAGATTGAACAATATGCTAGACAGAGATCGCGCCATAACTTCTACCTTTACTTCGCCAAAATTGCCTATGAAGTGACGCAATAAGGCGTTTAGGGTCTCAGGGGGAAAAATGAATGAATTGCTTCGGGTGTTTTATAGGACTAGTTAGGGTTTTGTATATGGGCCGGATGCTATAAATTTTTAACGGCGCGAATATAAAATGTGGCACTAGTAAGTACCTACTCACGTGAACTCCTGCCATTCGCCATTTCAATCGTAAATAATAATCGCAACAGTTCAATGTAAAGCACGCGATGTTGGGGTGTTGGTAAACGATACAGGATTAAGTCCACCGGATTAGGAAATGCCCCCTTCATCACCATCACCAGCCCTTTAACATCCCCGCTGATGGGGCACAGGCCTTCCCTATGGATGGGAGAATATTAAAGTTTTCGTGACTGTCCTCTCTACTGCCTCCAAACCCGGGTTTTGGAACGAGACCTTCGCGAAGTTGACTGTTATTCGCTATGGCGGCGGAGTTATAACAGGCCGGTGACTGTTGCCTTCTCTTCCTACCTTCGCTTGTAGTCCTCTTAAGGGAGGGTAGGAATGTGGTAGGAATGATTCCTAGGTTGTGTTCATGTAATTTTGATTTGAAACCGTACAAGGGAGAATGGGTCATAACTATTAAGGGCTGCAGATGCAGCCGGGACCAACTTAACGCGCCTTCCGAAGTACGGTTAAAATCAAACATAATATTTTTTGGACACCCATCCAATGACTAGCCTAAGCGTGTTGCTTAGTTTACGCAATCGCAGGCCGAGCGCGATAAGCCACTGCGCCATAGAGCTCCTCAAATGCCCCTTCAGAATTCCAAAATTAGACGGGTATAATTAGGGGATTCGTACGCGGTGACGACGCATGATTCATACGATTTAGCAATATCCCTATCAAATTAATCTTTGTGCCACCACTGAGTCAGATGTGAATATGTGATGTATATTTTTATTACGATACTAAAAGACCCACAAATCAAAGACTCTTCTTTCAAAACTATGTCCGAATACATACTATAATTTATGATTAATTACAGAACGTTTTGAAGTAGCCATTTCCTTGAGTGCATACATCGCACTCGATTTTTTATTAAATGAACGATGTATAGATTGGCCTTCCTTTTGTGGAGAGAGAAAAAGAACTTAGAATGTGCTAACCTAGACTCATCTCAGGATATTGCCCGTTATATTCCGATAGGCACCGTGGGGCAGCCGAATGTTGGAGGGAAAACCACCAACAAAAGATTGGTGTAATGTAAGTTGTAACCCATCAATGCGGACATGCGGCTGTTTGTTTTCCAAACAAAATAAAATAAAACGAAAAGGGCGAGATTGGTGAATCAACATTTTAAAGTATCATTAATGCTTATGTAGAATATAATACAAATTTCACCATCCACCACCACCATACAATTGTTAAGACCGCGACGAGAAACGGCAAGCAGCGTTCCTCTTTTACCACCTAACAATTTACTGCGACTTAGGTACGTGCTCGATAGATGGAAATAGGGTCGCCACATATCACATGGGACCTAAAAAAACGTGGTGGTATTTCACCCCTGCCTACCCCTCCGGGAATAAATGGGCGTGATTTATGTATGCATGTTTTCTTGCCAACCTGAACTGGCCTTCATCTGTTTGTCAATAGTAATTTTTCATTTCAATAGAATCCATGACGTGCACTTACGTCCTTATGCGGCCAGACGCGGTTTCTGGGACCTTTCTGATTGCGGTCCTTAGACACGCTATAGTTCGTTTTAGAATGTGGGCGCTTTGCCAATACTCTATGCTGGTGGAACTACACTTCAATGTGCTGCTAGCTATCAAACAATCGCCCCGCAACACGAATCAATGAAAATGCTTGTCCTTGACAACAGCTATTTGAGTTAGAACCTTGAAAGGGTCTAAAAATTGCCGCTATAAAGTATTTATGACTCCATAAATTTTCGACGTGGCAACACTGGATTAATGAATTGAACAGTTATTTTTAAGCATAGTTCTTTTACTAGGGCCCTATAGTAAAGCCAGAACAGAATAGTTCTGCCCGTTTTCTCATCCAATGGGAATCAAAGGGCAGCTATTGAATGATTTTAAGCTGTAAGCACAGATCAGCCAGTCAATAGATTTAAAGAGGGCAATTAACAGTATTGCCCTATTATGAGATTAATAGATATCGCTGACACACATCTGCCCTGTCAAGAGGTTACTTTAGCCTTTTATCTTTCAGTAGATTTTTTGCAGAAATAGTGGATTATGGCTGGAGTTCACCAACACTTCAACAAGCGATTATTATTTAACCTTCGGGTTTTGACATTTTACTGCATGGAAGAACTGTCAAAAACTGCTAGTTATCGTTTAATCTCTTGATTTATGAGTTGGTGAACTCGGGCCTAACAATGTCATGTAGTATCAACATAATATCACTTCGCAACTGCTATTTTTTTCAAAATAAAGTAACAACTTAAAGATATTGGATGACAGTGCCATGCAATTCTAGTTTGTCTAAATAGCAAACATGTAAAATAGGGCAAGACAAAAAAATTATTTAATTTGTTTGTTATTTACTTAAATATTATAGAAATATTGGAAATTATTACAAAGAAGAATAGGTCACAAAAATTTGGATTATTTTTTATTGCGGTGAGGGAATCTAATTCGCAACTTTTACAAGCCTGGATGACTGTCTAAGCCACTCTCCCAACCACATTCATCCATCAGTATGAATTTTCTTTTGAATATTTTTCTTTGTAAGTAATAAGAAGTAAAAGTTTAAAGTGGATTTTTACCAAGCCAAATCTTATTTATATAGTTAAACTAAAGTTAAAAGTGTAAAGTTGAGTTAAATATGGTCAAAGCTGTGATTGCAGGTAGTGTAAATGAAATATATGTCATAGAGGTATATAGACACAAAAGATAGGTAAAAAGTATATTCTATTGCTTATAAATAAATTATTGAAATCCAAATACTTACGTTAATAAATATAAATCGAAATAAATATATTTTATATGCATGCTATGTCCTGTGGTGGTGTATTAATAGTATGTTTAATTTTCTTGATTGGATTTCAATAGTCACGACAAAAATATTAATATTTAAACTACACATTTGAATAAAAAACCTGGAGTGAGGACGGTTGTGGTTGCATATTTTGTGTACTTTGGGAATATCATCTGGACTTATCTTACATGGAATCTCACAGCCTTCTTCTGGGTCCATGGTTGTTCTTATGTAGGTATGGAAAAAGAAGAAAATATCTAATGCTCAGAAATGTACAATCTTGTTGGAATTTTAATACTTAAAGGAAAATTATGTATTAATAACTACATATTATTATTACAGTACTTTATGGTTAAATATAGTTTTTGACAGAAGTTTAGTGTACAGAGATGTTAAAAATTACACAATTTTGTTTTTATTAATTTTTTAAAGTACATACATCGACATAAAGCCAATCACATTTACACAGAGTGCAGTAAGTAAATTTTGTCAGCCCAAAGCGACAGAGTACATATGATAGTAAAGCAATAATACATTTAACACCGCATATTGTTGTAAGTTTGTTCATATTAAATCGATATCCCTATTGCGGCATTCGGTACCTACAAATATTTATTTTCAATGTCAATAGCGTAAACTATCAATAGGTTAGGTACTTACGGTAAGGGCTGATTTTCTTGACCGGTAATATGCAGAGAATTTTGTGTTTTCACTAGTAATTTCACATCTCTAAGATTTTTGAGGTAGGCACCTACTTAAAATTAAATCTGTTTTGAATATTTTTTTTTACTGAAATTTTGACAGATCCATTCTGGTCGCAGATTGGCTAAAAATTACGTAGCAATACGCAGGCGCGTTCAGTTTTGTAAAATCAGCGTTCAGTAGAAATAAACTAATAGTCTATTCATACTATACAGTGTGTCTGGTCATGGACTAGCGATATTCTAAGGATTGTTAGAACAACTATTCTAATACACAAATACACTACATAGTTAAGTTCGAAACTACTTATCAGCTAAGTGGCAGACATTTTGTTTTTTTTCTTGAAATATTCTCTACTTGGACTCAAAAAAAATCATATCTCCCAAAGTATAGGCGTTAATGGTATAAAAATAGGCTTATTAGAGGCGCAAAACTCTAGTCTATCGTATAAAAATTAGCAACAGGGAGTTATTATGTTCATAATTTGAAAAATAATTGAATTTCATGTAAAATATTTAAAAAATATGAAAATAAACTAATTATTGTAAATTACTGCAAAAGTAACCCCGATAACTCATTTATTTTTTCCACAAGATTGATAGGGTTTGATCTAAGCTACAATACAACATTTAATTTACAGCTGTATGTCTACTACTTTAAAAGTTATTGTTGTTTGAACATAGCCTATGCGCAAGCACAAAAGGCGTTGGTCAGTATTCTTATTAAGTTTTATTTATTCAATGGTTTTCCATTACACTAACAGTTTAATCAAAATCAACAAATGTCTTACAATAATTGTTCAAAGTGGCCACCTCCAGTTTGTAGGCAAGCCAAAGCTCTCTGTAGCACCCGGCGTGATGAGCGCTGATGATGATAATCGTGTTGTCTTCGCCAACTGACATTATTTTTGCGACGAGTTCTTCTCTGATGTTGGGAACATTAGCGTACCCTTTTGCTTCATGTAACCCCACAAAAAATAATCCAAAGGAGTCAATTCGGGTGAGCGAGGTGGCTAAGGTACTACACCGCTTCGACAGATCCATGGGGAACGATGGGTATTTAAATGTTCTCTCATTGCTCGAGACAACCAATGTTAAACACCCGGTGGATTGGGTGCTGAACTCTCTTAAATTGTGAATTCTCAATGGGTGTAAATTCAATTCGACACTAACCACATTGAAAATCTTAGGAACTAATTTGTACTAATGTGCTTGCCTTTGCTTCTTATTATTTTTTGTGCTTTTACATTACATATTTTGTGCTAAACGTTTTGGACATACCGCCCACCAAGGACATTATGTACTTAGCGGACTTAAAACATATACAATTTTTTTAATCTTAATTTAAATTTTACACATTGACGATAAAGGAATACTATGTTTATTTACATGTTACATTAAACTATAAATTGACCTATAAATTTTTATGAACTTAAATACCGACTATAAAATCTGAACTACATACCCGAACAAAATTAACAAATATAAGGATATGACATACATGTGGCAAGAAATGATATGACTATAAATAGTGGGCGGGTGCACCATCAAGCTGGACCCACATGTTGCCGGTATGACAGAGGTAGCTCCATGAGACTATCTGCAAATTGTGTCTCCAGGTACTCCAGGAATCTAGCCCCATTTAATGTTGGAGGCAATTCCAAGGCCCTATCAAACGATCGTTGATTATGCCTGCCCACGTATTGACTGAAAATTCATGTCGAAATGAACTTTGGCGCACCGCGTTTGGGTTCTCGGAGCACCAGAGATGATCATTTCGGTGATTTGTAATGCCAGCTCTCGTGAATTTAGCCTCAACAGTCCACAGTATCTTCTGCAGAAAACGACGGCTGTGTCTTGCACTACGATTAAGGCACGAACAGAATACAGATCTAGCTGCATAATCTACTTCAATTATGTCTTGGACCCGTCGAAAATGAAAGGGAGGTAATCCTGTTTTCAAATTTTCCATACACTGTACCTAGATAGCCGCAGTTGCACAGCAATGCACCTGACACTGACACACGTATTCATAACAAGTATTGTTTGTGAATACGGGTGTGAGTCTGGGATCATTGGCTATTAGCCTAAGTACTTCTTCTTAATCTTCATGTGATATTGTAGCCACAGGACAACAAGGCTCTTAAAAGAGCCGTTTTATCAAGGACAACTCTGTCGCTAAGGAAGAGGCTCTGAAAAGAGCCGTTTTATTGGACATAGTCGCAGTTTCACTCTCGCCGCAAGAAACAGGACAGGCTCTGAGAAGAACCGTTTGATTGAAGCATCTTCACACTTCGTCACGATTCACGTCATTCGTACCAATTTCAGGAATAATATTTTCATATAAAAATACAAAGCATAGTTAGTACTTGTTTAATGTTCAGCATCTTACAAAATTAATTATAATAATTCCATAGAATATATCTAAGCATAGTAGCTGAGGTTGGCTTTCTTCTTGGCTTGCACCTCAAGAATGGCATCCATGAAGTCTTCATGTGTGACGGCGGTGGCAGAGCGACGGAGGGCTATCATACCAGCTTCAACGCACACCGCCTTACACTGGGCGCCGTTGAAATCATCAGTTGAACGGGACAATTCCTCGAAGTTTACATCAGGGCTCACATTCATTTTTCTGCAAAAGAAAAAAAATTTTTAGTACAAAGAAATTTATAAGAAAAAGTTCGAAAGATTATATTGTATTAGTATTGATGCGGGCCACGAACCCGCATCCTCTGCAATCCGGGAGATGCCAATGCCACAAATTTTTCTTCACATTGTAAGCCAACAATTTTTGGAACTTTTTCTAACCAAAGTGTTTTGTACTATGTTTTCAAACATGTAGGTCCATAATTTTCAAATTAAAATCAAAATAACAGTATATTAACTTTCAATACTTTCATAACAGGTTTCATCATCACCAAAACACCATTCAATACTGCCACTATTGGAGGACAGACCTTCCCTAAAGATAGAATTACTGAAATTATAAGTACCTTGAGTGAATCTGCATAATTCTGGCCCTCGCTTCCTCGTTTGGATGAGGGAACTCAATTTTTCTGTCCAGACGTCCTGAACGAAGTAAAGCCGGATCTAAAATATCTACCCTGTTGGTAGCAGCAATGACCTGTAATTAGATATACACTGTTTTATTTGTTTCTTATTTCATCATTTGTTGTTCTTATTTCAATAAGATTGACCATTGAAAATATCTGACAGTTTAATATTGTCTGATATGTTGGACTGTTCATGATACATAACAAAAGTATCTATAGTACATATTAATAGAAATACTAACATAGTCATACAAATGTTAAGGTGGTATCAAACATTCAAAATTAATTTGTTATATTTGGAAACTCCTCTAACCTTAATATCTGCTGTAGAGCTAAAGCCATCCAGTTGATTTAGAAGCTCGAGCATAGTACGCTGCACCTCTCTGTCACCAGCTTTCTCCGAGTCAAACCTCTTGGTACCAATAGCATCTAACTCATCAATAAAGATGATGGCAGGTGCTTTTTCTTTAGCAAGAGCAAACGCATCACGAACCAGCTTGGCACCGTCACCTAAAATTATTATATTATTAATAGCTCTTAACTAAAAAAAATAAATAGCAATTTACTAAATATCGGTACTAATTTTAATAATAATATGATAATTGATAAGCCATATTTTGAAATGATTTGATGAATGAAAGGAGAATGACAAATAGGATTTATATGGTGGAAGTGAATAGAGAAAATGGAAGGCCTAGGCGGATCTTTCATAATCAAATTGAAAGTCTATTAAAAAAGGGCCAATTCAAGATTACCCGAAAGTGACAGGCATGCATAAAGACATTAATGAGATTTGATGATGCTAAAGAAAATGAAGCAGATGCTAAAGGAAAGAAGTGATCTGTGCCTACCCATTTTCCCGGGAGGAAGGTGTGATATTTATACGTGTGTATAGTTCTACATAAATGTTAATGTATATTGTAGAAAAAAATGTTTATTCTAGTAATAAAGGCTATCTTAAATAGTTCTACATTTATTCAATGCTTACCAATGAACATCTGCACCAGTTGTGGACCAGCTAACTTCAGGAAAGTAGACTTTGTCTGTGCAGCACAAGCTCTGGCCAGCAGAGTTTTACCGGTGCCAGGGGGACCATAAAGCAACACTCCTTTAGGTGGGTGGATGCCAAGGTTAACAAATTTCTCCTTGTGTGTCATCGGCAATACCACAGCTTCAATTAGTTCCTTGAAACATTAAAATTTTCATGTAAACATTAACAATTAATTCGTATGACATTTAAAGTAATCTTACAGGCTGATAAAAATAATTTGAATTAAAATAAATACATTTTATAGTCAGTCCATTACATGTGTTTACATTAATAAATAAAATAAGACAAAATAATCTCTGCCTAGTAACATCATTACTAATACTTAAGATACTAGACAAAAAATATCAAATGCATTGTTATTTCAAAA
The DNA here is from genome assembly GCA_963931975.1 of Cataclysta lemnata. Classification (NCBI taxonomy): domain Eukaryota; kingdom Metazoa; phylum Arthropoda; class Insecta; order Lepidoptera; family Crambidae; genus Cataclysta; species Cataclysta lemnata. The sequence continues at coordinate 1,573,090 of OZ008355.1, read as the reverse complement.
GGTGTCATAATATAATCTTAAAAATAGTACACTCACCTGAATTTGTTTATCAAGACCACCAATATCTGAATACTGTTCAGTGGGCCGTTCATCTACTTCCATTGCTTTAACTCTGGCGTCATACTCTGCTGGCAGAGTCTCCAAAATCAAGTAAGAGTCTTTGTTTACTCCAACCAAATCACCGGGTTTCAACTTTTCAGCATCAACAAGTCCAATGACAGGTAAGAAGTATGTTTGCCGGGTGGAAGTCTTAATAACTGCGCATTTGCCTTTTCTCTGCGAGTCCAGGTCTACTACTGCACCATCTTCTTCCTCTTCCTGAGGATCTACATCTAGTAATTCTATTACATTGGATACAAGGTAAGGTAATGTCTTGTTGACTTTGATTTTCTCTGTGTTTTCTTTGATTTTCTCGTTCTGTGCTTGGAGTTCGTGGGTAATTCTCATGACTTCACTTTTCATAATCTTTATTTCATTGTCCAGGAGTCTGGTGCGGCTGATAATTTCATCTGTTGGCATACGTAGAACTTCTTCGCTGAGAGCCTCCTCGCCATCTTCCCAAATGGATTTGTCTTCGAGTGTGGTGGCCATTGCGTTCTTGTTGTTTTATTTCTAATAAAATCAATTTGAATGTTGTTTTACTAATAAAGAAAGCTATAAATTCTAACTCCAAAACAAATCCCAAATATCATGAAAATGAATTGTCATTCCGTCCGTGTCAGTGTTACCAGTTCGAATTTTACTATTTTTTTTAAAATATTTTTTACGGTTTTGGGCAAGACTTCTTACGCCAGGTCAAAAAATAATACAAATAAAAATGTAATTCGGGCACATAACGGAAGACGACGGCCGAGCGATGGCGGAGCAGCATACAAGTTCATACAACAACATGGACAATAAGGTGACCGGTGACGCGCCACCTCGCAAAAACAAAACGAGTTTCAATACACGTTGACATTTTAATTTGAAGAAACGAAACGAATCTTTTATGACAGTTCCAATTTCCAAAAGCTGTCATTTCATTTGTATTTTCGAAAAATCGTGGTCTCGTATTTTTACAAAGTGGTCACTAATTTTTACCCTGATTACTATTACAGAAAGTAATCAACTGCGCTGACACAAAATGGCCTTTTCAATGTTCCTCCGAAACCCAGGTACCTATTAGTTACTTAATTTAATGTTTATATTACATAACTCAAAAGCTCCAGTTTTTTTATTTACTGTACTATTCATTTTACTTTTTAATATTTTCTTAGTCAGTTTATTGTACGTGATAAGAAAACCCTAGCATTTACACCATATATAAAAAGAGCGTAAACATGAAATTTCCTTCTCTACTGTATTGTATTGTGAATACTGCAATCTAACTGCCTGTTAATGACATTATTTGTTTTTTATTTTGCTTAAATTTGAACTTACAAACCTGCTGGTCCTACTTAAAGAGATACTTCCCACCACACTTCAAAATATAGTTTATTTATCTTATGTTTATTATCATTTTTAAAGGCCAACCTAAATTAGTAAAATCACTGAGCACTTAAGAATATTTTAAATTTCATTTCCGTTCAGTTACACTTTATTAAAAATTATTCTGATAACTATTTTTTATTGAGTTATTAAATAAAATAAACAATTTTGTCAAGATTTTAAGGATTGAGGATGATTACGTATGTTACTTTCTTAGTTTTCCAATTAATTTTTGATTCAGATTCGACCTTGGGTTCTAATAATTTTAAAATGGTGTTATAAATATTGTAATCCTGTTTCAGTGTTAAGCCGCCATTAAAATGTAACAGACAACTAAAAAAATTTTTTTTTTGATGAATTTTTCAGCATGCACAAATATTCTTAGACAGCAAATGTCACGGATGATATCACAGCCATCCCTCACCCAAAGGTCCATCACCAGTGCATTGGCTGCCAGAAATCTTATTGTTAATGAAACAAAAACACCCATACTCAATTCTGTAAGTAAAACCCAGAGTGGTGTTAATTAATCAATAAAATATTCTAAAATAGAATTAAGTAAATGCATTTCCATATTAAAATTACAAAGAGTACCAATGCAGAACCCACTGCTTTGTGAACAAAAGCAAATAGGTAGATGTGGATGCTAGTGGGCTTAAAATGTCTTCTGATCATAGAGGAATGAAATGTTATATATATTTTTGGTCACCCAGGCATTGATGGGCCTTGGCCAAAGATAAAGGCAAGCACGGCCGAGCCCGCTAATCGAGCTTACTACCAAAAAATGGGTGGATTGGGTGAAATACGAGAACATGGGAACAGGGCAGAAGTGTATACAGGGTTATTTTTAAAACATCAAAAACCTCCCATAACTAAAATAGCTAACATCATAAACAACATTTGTTTTATGAGTTTTAATATAACAAAATATGCATGGCGCAAAATTTTTTTTTTTAGATTTATTGTATTGTCGTGACATAAATGCGTCTGTTTCATTCATAAACAAAAAGACGACACTACGTTAGGTCCGCGCGCTGCCTAATGCCGATGCAAGTAGGTGTATGTAGAGTTATTGACTTTAGAGTGGTAATTAAATTATTTTTTATTTTTGTATAAAAGTAAAATCTTACCAATTATCAAAACTCATATATGTTAGCTATCTACCCCTGCGAGGTTTTTGGTGTTTTAAAAATAACCCTGTATAGACTATATTATATACTGCAATTCTGAATTAAATTTTCAGGTGCGATCGTTCCGCACGACGCGCGTCCGCTTGTCCGATAAACTGCACGATCATTCCAAGCTATGGGTCATAGAGAGGGCCACATCGGCGGTGCTCATACCGCTCATACCGCTCGGCCTGCTCATGCCGAACAAAATCTTCGACTCACTGCTGGCGATATTAATCACAGCCCACAGCTTCTGGTGAGCAATTTGAGCAGACCACTTAATAAATACGTGACGTAGTTTATTCTAATATGCCTATTTCACCATGTGGTGATGGCATAGCAGAATACAATCACCAACAAGAATACAGTCGCCCCATCTCTCCTGTAAGTAGTTAAAAGGCGACTAACGGTAAAAAAGATAGCGGTGAGTTATGGGCAGCAGCGTTCTCTTTATGACCAATTCGCAATATACTGCGAACGTTGAATTCGCGATCGATGGCAATAAGCTCTCCCCATGAGAACTAACATAATTGGCGAAACGTGGGTGTGAATTCACCTCTGCCTACTCTAATGTATTATTACACTTTTGAAAAAAGACATGCCGTACGCCCTCCTTTATCGGATTTCTGAAACTTTCGAAAAAACTACCCTCATTATGTGCTTGTACACAAAACTGCGATGTAGCGCGATGCGAATTCGCAACGCAGAAAATTGTACCTACCCTGTTTAAAGCAAATAAATATATTATTATTATTATTATTGCTATTGCAACATGAATTTCTGTGGTGCGATTTGGTGCGCCGACTGAGATACAGGAAAAAGAAACAAATCAGAATGAACTCTAAGGAATGCGCCGTGCGAATCAATTCGCAAGTTCCTGCGACGCGTCGTAGGAGCTCGTAGATTTTTACGATGCGACGTCGCATAGCAGTTTTGTGTGCAAGCCCTATCTCAGAACCCTTCCTTTGAAACATATTTTAGGTACCTTACCTAACCCTTTTCCTTGCCAACTTCAACTCCTTATTCCATTCAAAACCCAGGGGTCTTGAGGCCATAGTGGTAGAATACGTCAGGGTGATTCTTTTCGGAACCCTGGTGCCACGGATAGCCATGGGCATGGTGTACGCTACCACAGCGGTCATGCTGGGCGGTCTCTTCTACCTCACCTTCAACGACATCGGCATCTGCAGGGCGTTTTGGAAGATATGGAGGAATATGAGGAAGCCCAGGGAAGCGCCGCCCAAACCCGCCCCTCCTCAGGTTCCCAAGTCTGTTCAGTAGTAGATAGTAGTTCTGCCTCCAGAAGAATACATCACTACCCCGGTATCTCTCGTGGGTGTCGTACAAGGCGACTGAGGGTTAACAGTTATGAGGAATGGGCAGCAGCGTTCCTCCAGTACCACCTCCTAGTAATATACTGCGATTTACGTGACGGATGAGTGGCAATAGGCTTGTCCTATTGCATGAGACCTAACATAATGTGCGAAATGTGAGTCATAAATATACAGGATGGAAAGTTGAGATGGGGTATTATGGGCAGCTACCAGATCCTTTGCTGCCACGTGAAAGTTATCTTAGGAGACCTTTGCCAACTTTTTGAGTGATGACAATCGACATACACAGATTTTTGATAAAATCGTCAGAATAGAGTTATTTTTTTAAAATTCCAATTGATTCTATTCCCAAAAGGATCATTAAATATTGGAAATCTTTTGACTTTGCCACGCTCGTTTCCAATGTTCAATGTAATTCTTTGACGATTAATAATTGTATCTTAGGGCCTGTTTTAAAATCGACAAGTAAGTTCTGAGTAGCTTACTTGGCACACAGATTAACATATATTTCATATTACAACTGTCAAATGATCTGCGAAGTAAGCTACTCAGCAGAACTTACTTGTCGATGGTGAAACAGGCCCTTGGTGTGTGTGATGATACTTTTTGTGAATAAACCGATTCATTTTAACGCGCAAACGAGAACCAATATTAATATTCCGTAACTCTATTCCTTTCAGGGGCTTAGAGGCGATTGCGCTTGACTACGTGCGCGCTGCAGTAGTAGGTCCGGTGCTCCCCAAAATCGCCATTGCTCTCGTGTACCTGGTGTCCATAGCCACCCTGGGGGGCCTGTTCTACCTCATCAGCCACGACGTCGGCCTAGCCAACTCGGTCAGGCAGTTCTGGGCCATCAAGTCTGAGAAGGCGTAGGGCGGCAGCTTTGGATACGGACGCACGCATTCGGAATTTCGGACCGTTTTACTAACCACCGAATACAGGAACGCCAATCACGTCGATTTTGACAATGCTTAAATTTTTAGCAGGACTTAAACTTTGAATAGATTTTTTTGTATTCGGGAGAGGACAATCAATACCTGACGGGATTTCTATGGAAAAACGTAAATTTTGACAATACCTACTCAAATTTTAAGCAGGACAAAGTTTCAGTAGCGATTCTGTATTCGGGGGTTAGAGTATTGGGTGTGCTAGCGGAATGTTCTATGGCACCTTTTTATAGACTACTTATTAGTAAATGCAATGTCAGATGATAAGGTTTCAACGAATGGTGACAAAATTTCTAGTTGCAATGAATAGCACGTTAGGCTACCAGAAATTGTTAAAATTACTCAATCGACTTGGTGCTTTACTAGCAAGTAGTTAAGCAAGGGTTGGCAATCGATTGAAGACATTTGACAGTTTTGGGTAGGTTTTTCGTAGTTAACCATACGTCTGAATAATATTTGATATTTCTGTTAGAGTGAGCGCCAGATAAGTCCGCGCGTGGTCAAATTTGGAACTAAAATTTAGTCTGCTATTTTGTTTGTCTAGGAGTGTCAATGTTAGCGAGCAGCGCCACCCATCGCGCGCAGACTTATCTGGCCCGCACTCTAGTATTAAAATTTCTTCAGCAGCATAGTTTGGTTCTATGAAATTAGTCTCTTTTGTTTTAATATTAACTTTGACGGCTTTGGCTAAAAGAGCTTTTGGCCTGCCATTCATTTCAGGGAGCAAAGGTCTCAGTATTTACTTCTTTCTTAAATTATATTAAATGTCTCTGTTTCACATTTTGATGGATTAGTCTGAATATTCCTGGAGATTTTGGTGACATCTGTCAAATGTTTAAGTATTTGGATTAGTCTATAGTAGAGGGTATAGAGAGGAATAAGTTAAAGCTGTACATGGAACAAACATAATTTACCGATTGTCTTTTCCGTCATTTGATATTGGCATGAATGGTTCTCTGAACTGATCGAATAAGTTTGCCAAAGAACCAAAATAATAATAATTGTCTATGGAGTAAGTAAAACATGGCGTAGAGTATTAACATGCCCAAACGAGATTACTGTGTTGCAATCAATATAGGATCATTGATAACAGATTATCGATTTGGTTCTGAAACCTTTACAAAACTGAAAATAGAATATTGTATTGTGAATGAAATACGCGGGCAGGTTTAATCGGAATGTACTTAAAAGTGTTGCCAGTATAGTGGACAAGTATTTTAAGAATATTAGGTCAGAGTTGCTAGGTTGTGCGGCCAATGTTGTTGATATGATCGAAATTGATTAGTTCTAATTTAAAATGTTTAATCTAATGTCTAATCCAGTATTACTGTGTATTAGGGACAATAATAGCCTAAGTTTAGATATTTCACACTATTTAATTTATTTTAAATTATCCCAATTGGAAGGGATTTATAATTTAAAAAAAAAAAATGTATATGCTGCCATGCTCTAAGACTGCAATGTCTTTTATGTTAGACATTTTATGTTGTCTGAAGTTGGAAGACAAAATTCTTAAATTTTTATGATCTCGTATTTGAACTATGATTAGACATAAGACGATGGAAGACGACCACTCCGGCCAAATGCCACAATAACTACTAGAAAAAAAATGAAACTAGGCTCACAGTCACTGATCAGTGATTGACGTTCTCGTAGTGCTTGGCCAATTAGTTAATTTGGCTAGCGATGGATGGCTAATGGCCGGAGTTCGGGCTGTCATGGAAGCGAGGAGATGGCAACAATCATTTTAAGTGCAAACAATATTCAATGGGATCAGCTGTCGAATTGATAACTTTTTGAACCCTAATGCTTAGTTGATAGTGTCCAAAATCGCTTGTAGTAGGTACAAACTGTTATTGTACTACAAGCGATTTTAAAGAGTTGGATCAAATTTGGCGGTTTGTGTCGAAATAACGTGCCGTTGGTTGTACCCACACAGCAGTTCCGTGTCGAGCACTTTCCGACCTTACTGCAATGCAATAAGGTCGGATAGAGGTCGACCGGGAACTCGCCTGTTGTACCTTTTGATGTCTGATGGTCTGAAATGTGCGTCTATATCCAAAAGCCCTTGAACGAAACTATCGATGAAATGTTTTAATACTTATTTCTTTAGCGAGCTTTATACTTTGAATTTGACAAATTTAATTTGTATTTTCAAAATCTCTCGTGCGTGATGTGTGTACTTAATGCAATCGCAACATTGGTTCTATTTGGAAATTTTATTTTGTAATTCCGTCAGTATGTCGTCTGTAATATACACCTTTATTTGTAGAGTGTGCTGTGAAAGAGACGAGTGGTTCTTTGTAAGATAATTTATTGTTAACCAGAAAGTGGAATAAAAGATTTTAGTTGAGTTTGGTTGTTTTATATTTGGTACTATCGCGGGCTCCGACGCATGGTCAGTTTAAAAAATATATTGATATACTCTGAAAGTATAAGTCTATTACTGCTTTACTATAACGCTATTGTGACACTTGTCCTGTAAAAACAGTAATGGATAAGTAAATAGTTCGGTGATCATCACTTTTAACTGTCAAAAAAAGTTAGGGAATAGGCCTACAGGGCAGTATGATGCTGATATGAATTGGTCGCCCGAGCGCTATCTTCTTCGTGCCCCTTATTCCGCTCTAGGCGGGATCGGCACAACATGTTTTCTTCTTCCATTCCTCTCTATCCTTCACCAATTTCTCATCCACTTCTCTCGCTATCATGTCCTTCTTCACACAAGCCATCTACCTATCTCTTCTTTGGGTTTCCTCTCACACGTTCATACCTAACACCCACAGTGCCAGTGCTATCATTATTTATTTAGAAGTCTCTGCCGCACTCAGAGCCGTCAAATAACGGTAATGAGTACTTAGGGCCTGTTCCACAATCGACAAGTAAGTTCGAAGTAGCTTACTTCGCAGATCATTTGACATTTGTAATATGAAATATATGTCAATTGAACTGCAAAGTAAGCTGCTTCGAACATACTTGTCGATTATGAAACAGACCCTTATTGTCTAAAAATGACAGTTCAAAACTAGTCGCTATTCTTGCCGGGTCTATGGTCCAGATTTAAATGAAATTTATTGACATTAAGTATTGATTAAAGTTGATTGACGTCTCTGAGTGCGGCAGTTATGATCACAAAACACTTTTGTGGACGTAAGTTTAAACCATAATGAGGAAAAAACATTTCCATAGAACCTTTGCTCCGTGCCTATAATAACAGATAAATGATAACAATTCCTATTGTGTATTGTATTGTAAAGAATCGTGATAAAACTTTTGTTCATAGAGACGCGACTTATAAAGGCGTTATTGAGATCTTAAAATATGCGCATACGACACTGATAACAGTGTGGCTTTATTACAATAAGATTTTTATTTTGAATTTGACTTGACGACTTCTTGGGTTAGTGGTTCGCTCACCCGAATTAAGATCTCGAGGTTCTGCGTTAGATTCCTAGGTACAAAGGTAGAGTACAAATTTGTACTCCGTTTGGTTAGTGGTAGAACTTTTTTCAAGTCCGCTTGGCTAGCTACCACCATCTTATCAAACTCTGTCGCCTCGCCACCCGCTATAATAATAATGTCAAGAGCATTAATGTGTTTCGACAATTTGTGAAAAAATAGCCAGCCCCTCTGTGGTTGAGGGTTCCAGGTGACGATTGTTTCCATCTTCGGCCCTTATCGTCACTTACGATAAGGGCCTATAAGCTCGCCCCCTATTACATGGAACTTAATAAATAAATAGAAACTTGGACCACCGAGGTAACGATTGGTAAGGTGGTCTTCATGCTATTCTTCAGTGTTCGATAAGACCTTAAATCGACTAAGGATAAATTAGTGATGAGGAATGGGCAGCAACGTTCCTCTTATAACACCTAGCAATAGTACTGAGAGTTTTGTGCCCGATAAATGGCAATAGGCTCGCCACCCATTACATGGGCCCTAACATAATTGGCGAAATGTGGTTGCTAAGTTCACCTCTGCCTACCCCTTCGGGGCTATATGCGTAATTTATATATGTATATATGTGTATGCACGGCAGTTCTGGAAACATCTCAGGGGTGGCCTGAGCTCAGTAGTGACTGTGCGAGGACAGCCAATTACAATATTCCTGTAGTAGACAAGTTTCGCAAAGTTAGAAATGAAACGGGCTAGATGTCTGTTTTTACAACGAATTCTTTATTAACATTTATATTTTATAAACATTTGGTAATTAAAATATATTATATAAATGATTTAAAATTTTCAACAAAAACACATTTAAATATAAATAGAAAATATTACAAATTATACCTTATTAACCTCCTCTACTTCTTTTTAATCGATTGACTACGAATCTGGACTATATTCACTAAACGAACATTCTAAATTAACTATACATCATCATCTTCAATAGCCCTTTAATGGGTGGGGCACAAAATGGCCCATAAGTTAGGTAGGTATTTATGATTGCATATGCCGTCGGGACCCACCAAACGCTTTATTAAAGTTGCACCCGAAGCACGGAGGACCTCGCAACAATATATTTTTGGTCACCCAACCAATGACCGACCTTGGCGAACATTGCTTAATTTACGCAATCGAATACAAAGAGGCCATCGAACTCCTCACAAATTATTTACTAATAAAAATATTTCAAATACTTATGATGATGACTTAAATTGAGCAATTTAATTTAACAGCCAAGTTCGGATGTCGAACTTCGGATTATTTATGACTTACAATGTTAACTACATTAAATAGTGACTATGAACGTAATGCAATGTGGTTCGTAATATGAGTAAGTCGTACTAAATGAGTATGTGGGACGACCTGCATGCTTATTTTGTAGAAATTTCTGAAATTAGGAAATAATTACAATGCCTTTCTCATATAGGTACATATAATATATGCTAGTAGCGTTTGGTCTCACAAAAAGGGGATCGGGCTAGTATTTATTCACGACCAGTTTCAATGTTCTGTCTACAGATATACCTGCCACAAATTGGTAACGTAGCAAGAAATTTCTGTAATTTTTTGTCATAAAAAAAATTTCAAGCTACAAAACTTCAGTGAGCCTCTGTCGATAGAATATTGAAACCCGAATGCCTACCCAAGGACTTAATACATAAATAGCATTTTTTTCAAAACATTTCTTAAGTTTGTTTTGACTATCATTAAATATTACCATACCTTTGCGACACACGAACACTCACTCACCCGCGGAAGACACACTTAGCACCTCTGTAAATGTAATTTACAAAGAAATTTGATCTACCCACATAATACACCCTTTATAATAATGCTATAGTTAAATTATCGTTGGTCTTGCGGCTTTGTGATAATAAATAGAAAAATTAAATACCCTTAATCTAATACAAAGTGTAACCTCATCTGCAGGCCTAGCACGGGTCCTGGACAAAATCTCTCTCCACGACTTGACAGTGTTTTGTCTCAAGATTTAGGGGGAGTTGGAGCGAGATGAAAATATGTTCTTTTCCCCGAGGACTTTTTGTCCACGTGCCGTGCTATGGGGGCTGCTAGGCAGACAGGCTGGACAGGATTTCAGCGCACTTAGTCATCATTATCACCCCTTTGATGTCATCACTGATGGGACACAGGTTTTCTCTATGGATATAATATTATTCGATTTTAATTTCAACATTATATAAATGTTAGAAAAATTAGTACAAAGATTTTGGTGGTTAGAAAAAGAGTTTCGAAAAAATATGGTCTTGATGCGGGAATCGAACCCGAGTCCGCTGCTATCCGGGCAGGTGCCTGACCGCTCGGCCAACCAAGACACTAATTAACTTGCCGAAATTCACAATTCACAATGTAGCAATATAATATTTAAAATAATCATAAGTTATCATCTAGGTCAAAGTATAAGTAGCATAAGCACTTGTAATATGGATACTAGATGACGGACACATTTTGATATTCATAATTATATATAAGTCTTGAAAATATGCGACACAAAAAACAATGATTCAAGAAAAAATCAATGTTCAACACACAAACAATTGGCCCTGCCAGGATTCGAAACAGGCACCTCTTCACAAATAGCCAACGAACTGACCATTCAACTAAACCGGCTATCAAACATACACTACTTTATAGAACACCATAAACCTATTAGAGATCTTTACTTACAACGCGTAGGTATAATTGCTAGCAAGATAATTTTAAAAGTTCTTCAATTGTTTTTTTACAAATATTTACTAGGCAAGATATTTGAGATTGAATGCCGTTGATATGAATAAAAAGTGGGCTAAAATAAAAATCCCACTTCAAATATTTGCCTGTGTCACCAGAAATGGGACCGAAGTGGCGACAATGTAATTAGTGCGCTGCAATGACCCCTTGAAGAGAGGGTAGTTGCTAATACTGTCGTTGTTGAGACAGATTTAGAAATAACCAATAAGAGCGCTTACGCACTTCATCCGATCCGAATCCTAGACTTTGACGGCCCGTTCTAGCCGTAGAACTATTTCTATGGCAGCTTACGCAACGCACTACATCAGATCTCTGTCCGAGTTTTCTAGACCAATCAATTTATGACGGATTCAGTAGGCCTATTCGCTAACTTTTTTTGACACTTGAAAGTGATAATCACTGAACTATTTACTGATCCATTACTACTTTACTATCTGCCGCACTCAGAGACGTCAAATAACTTTAATGAGTATTTAATGTCAAACATTTTCTTTCAAATCTAGACCTGGAGAATTGTCATTTTTGACGTTAAGTACTCATTAGCGTTATTTGACGTCTCAGAGTGCGGCAGTATAACGCTATTGTGACACTTGTCCTTTGAAAACAGTAATGGATAAGTAAATAGTTCGGTGATGATCACTTTCAACTGTCAAAAAAGTTAGCGAATAGGCCTACTGATCGGATGTAGAGCGTAAGCGCTGTAAGAGTTCCATTGCTTGCACAATAAAAATTACATCTCTATTGCATGCATTTGGCTTTTTGAGGCGCGGTCCACTCGCTGCCAACATATTAGGTATAGTCCTTTATGGTTAATTCCTCACGTGTGTGTCGTGGAATATACTGAGCGCCTCCCACTGCTTCGTGTGCAGCAGTATGTGTTGCCGCTTCGAGCGCATGTACTCCACCGCCTCCTTGGGGGACCAGCCGTTTTTCTGGAGGAAACACAATTTTCAATCAATCGCCTTACCTCTACGCTTACGTTATGACGAGTGTGATCATGGTGATATGACAAACACATATTTATCAGTTACTCTGCCAATTAAAATTTACAACATTAACCTAAATTTTTTGTGTAAGGTTCATTTTTTATTATATGGATGGAAAATAGACATTAATACAGTCAACAAAACCTTTTCTAAAGTTCGAAAATTTTAAGTCTTGATGCGGGAATGGAACCCGCGTCCTCTGCAATCTGGCTTATACCACTCGGTCAACCAAGACGTCAGTTAACTTGCCAAAATTTCTCAAGACTTTTACACTTTACGTTGTAAGCTATTGTTATATTTCTTCTTCTTCTCCCTGAACTGTTCCAATTACAGTGCTAGTGATGAATTAATGTAGAAAAGAGACGGAACGAACCATGTCGAGAGACCGATGAACGGAGAGAGTGATTGGAATGACAACATTCTAATCCATACCGCTCAAGGTTTTGGCTCAGGTTTTACAGCCGGCCTGACACCCAACCCTCTGTGGATATAACCATATATATAGCCTAATATATTCTACTATTTTATTCACGAGACTCACCATCATGAGATAGCATCCGACCAGCGTGGCGCTGCGGGTCCTGCCAGCCTTGCAATGCACGTACACCGATCCACTGTTCACCTGCGCGCTGTCCACAGGCACGCCTGCCAGTTTCCCGCCCATCGGCAGAAACCTACGGTCGTAAGTTCACTATGACATTCTCAATGCAACTGAACATCGGCATTGTTATGTATTATATAAATGTTAGAAAAATTATTATGAGAATATGAGAATTATTATGATGAACGTCAGTTGCTATAGTTTGTAAAATACAGGTGAGGATAAATCGATGATGAGGAATGGGCAGCAGCGTTCCTCTAATACCACCTAGCAAAGGCATTCTACTGCGACTTTTGTGCCCGATAAATGGCAATAGGCTCGCCACCTATTACATAGGACCTAACATAATTGGCGAAACGCGGGTGCTAGTTCACCTCTGCCTGCCCTTTCGGGGATATAGGCGTGATTTATGTATGTAGAAAAATTATTACAAAGATATATGAGTTCGAAAGAAACAGTTTGAAAAATTATGCCTATACCACTAGGCCAACCGAGACGTCAGTTACCTTGTCGAAGTATCTACTGACCTGTTAATGAATTTGACGCCTTCATACAGCTTCTCCTGATCGGGAGTCTCGAAGATATCCGTGGTGGCCAGTTGAAGGAAGTCGATGCCACATTCGCGCCATTTCTGTAAGCGTGTTAGCTTTTTAATTAAGTATACATAAATAAATCGATCGTTTTTTCAGTCACTTGACATTGGTAGTAAACATCAGTAATGGTCATCTGCTGTTAGTTGACTGCTTGATTGTCACTATCACAAATTTTCAGTGTTAGGGCCACCGCAGATCATGCGATTAAGTTGGACTAGATCGTACCAATAGTCATAGAAACATATTTCCAACTAAATGGTACATACGTAATAATAACCGCGTGTCAGCGGTGGCCCTTAGGCAGAGTTGTGTTCAAGGTCCATTCTAGAATACACGGTTTTCCACTGCAAAGAGACATAGTACTTTAAGCAGTTCGATCAATAATAACACCAAACAAAACTATTTCGGTCACATTATCAGATGCAGCTTCCGATCTTAGATACATATTAGACAGTGATATTTCCAAGTGGGATATATAACGTAAAACGTGACGAACGCTAATGAATAAACAAATCTGTGAAGGGGAGACTACCTTTTTTTGTTATAGTCTATCTATTCGTAGGTATTATAGTGACTTGTGACTGTAGCGTTTCTTTATCTGATCTCTGCTGAGCATATTATTATTTAAATTTGTTCCCTCCCAGCTTTACACCATTTCTGACAAAATGGACACAGTTTCAATTTTTTCTGACTTATATGGGACTAAGTAAAGTTCATAAGCCAGGCCGGTGGCTATAGTTAGTTAAGTGTATATAATTATACATACATACATAAATCACGCCTATATCCCCGATGGGGTAGGCAAGTAAACTAGCACCCACGTTTCGCCAATTATGTTAGATCCCCTGCAATAGGTGGCGAGCCTATTGCCATTAATCGGGCACAAAAGTCGCAGTACTATTGCTAGGTAGTATAAGAGGAACGCTGCTGCCCATTCCTCATCACTCATTTATCCTTAGTCTTAGTTACTCTGCCGTCACCACGCGGCGTATATAATTATATAGATAGGTCGTTATATAGATAGGTTATATAGGTAGGTCTTTAATTCACAGTGAAGTTTTAGTTTAGTGGAATGACTAGACTATTGTTTTAAACAATGACTGCATATACTATTGTTCAGTCCATTCCATTTTTAGATAAATTCCTGTGGCCAGAATAGGTAAAAATTAACTAAAGACAATCATGTATGTCACAAGCTGGGTTTTTTTTTAGAGAACAATTACAAAATTAGTAATCGATCATTCGGTGAATAATCAATCTGAAATAATATTACATTTTTATATCTACCTATTTTTAAATAACATACAAGGATAATAATTATCAACTTTAGTTAAGAGTTGGATAACATATGTCTTTAATTTGAAAAAGTTGATTTTATTATTACTAATAATCCTCCTCAAAATACTTTGAATAACTTTGTCTCTCTGCAGGAATGTGACAAAATGGTTTCATTTAGGAACATAATTTTTCCTGAACTATATTCTTAACAATAACATTTATAGAGTACATAATTGAGCACACAGATAACCTTTATAAACTAATACCTACAACAGATGCCTCTGTTGCCAATGGCCAATAAAAAGTGTTTTCATAATATCAGTGAATTTATAGGCAAATAAAAATAACAAATAATTTATAGACTGTAAAGGAAACTAGTTTGTATCCCGATTGTTGGTTTCTGTGGTCTATTCGAGGCACAAAAGCTACATGACTTTATTTATTTATTGAGATAGATTTATTGACAACAACATATCACTTCATAATTAATGATAACTGTCATTCACTAATTTAATAACTTGCTGTCATGATTCCAAATACAGTTAATCTGCACTAGCTCAACATCTGCCATTTGACCTGTATGATAATTTTATTTGCAGTAGAGATGCAGCTTCGGAGTTAACTGGGGTCTTAAAAGGTCCTCAGAAATATAATGTATTTTTTTTTCTCATTATTATAGCCTTAAGTAAGCTTTAATTTTATTAAAGTCTGTAATACGTTTACTCACCTCAGCGTCATTGGAAAATATTTTTAATTCATATGTTTCATTCATTGAGACGACTCCTTTGAGGTTTTCATCCTCTTTCAGCTGAAATGTAAATATAATTTGAATATCAGCAAAGGCTAACAGGTCAAGTTGGTCAGACACATTAGTCACTGGTTTACCCTAATTATGAATTATCGTCCAACCTTTCCTCATTATTTGTTTAAGAATAATTGTAAATAATGGTACTCCAATTTCCAATAGCTTGTTTTCCATTGTCATATCTAGGATTTGGAAAGATAATCATTATTTAAATTATAAGATGAATCACACTTATCTATTCAGTTTCAATTTAAATTAAAAGAAAAGTTATTATTTTAATTAAAAATGAATTCTCTTCAGCTTTTATAAGTTTTGAAAAGTGAGTATTTTCACTTTGTTCATTAGTTTCTATTTGATTTTTTTTCATTATCCTCTGAGAGGATATTTGGAGATTCCTATCTGACCTATAAAGATATGGTACTTATGGTCAGGTTCAATTTAAAATATTACCACAGCTTCCAATTTAACAAAGTATTTAATTTTATTGAACAACTATGGTTGTAAAACTTTTTGTAATGTGAAAACAAATGTTTAGATGTGTTATTTCTAATCGATAAATATTAAAATAATAACAATAGTTAATATTATTTCAATTGATGTTTTATTCATAACAGTACAAAAATTTGACTACCTACTGGTTTTGTTTCAGTGAATATGAAAAAGTTGGTCAGCAAATATACCTGTTTTGTCATTCCCTGGAACGGTAGAGCCCCGAGAATGACAGTGTCATCTATCCTATCATACCAGCGCCTGCTTGTCAGTCTTTCCATCACCACATTGTAGAAGAGACTTGGGTAGAAGGTCACTCTTGCAAACATCGCGGTGGCCTAACAAAAGTACAGTTATATTAATTCTAAACCGGCGTGTGCCGCATCGCACGCTACAGTAATGACACCGCAAGACGGATACCATGGTGAAAGCTGTTTCTATGGTGGGGATTAGCAGAATTTAATTATTTTCGATGACGTTCTTGCACTGGAGTTTACACAGTTCAGTTGACTTTTCTTTTTGACTTACTGACACACTGTGACAGTGACACATGCATGCAGGCATATATTGACATTGACATTGAAAAGTGACAATTCAAGGCAAAGGATTTTGGTCATAGAGCCATGTCTGTTACCAAATCCTTAAACACGAAATAAGTTTATTTCACATAAAGCACAGCATTATTATTGGAAATATTATTCTTTAGGAGCAAATGCATTTATTTTTATTTAAATTAAAAGTTTAATGTGGATTTTCCAATACATATAGCACACATGGTACAGTCAACAGAAAATCATGACAATGTGTAGTTTTCATCTTGTTTATATAATTTTATATTTTAAGGGCCTGTTTCACAATCGACATGTAAATTCTGGTAAGGATTAAGTAAGTAAGATTTTTGGTGCTTAAACAATAACCCTGTATATCGTACATAGAGAAGGTATTTCGGCTACAAAAGGACCTTGTCTAGGACTGAAAGGAAAAATTAACTAGGTACTCACTCCTAAAAAGATGAGTAGCAAATAATACGTAAGATTACTTTGCAGCTGTACTTCTGATAGGCGTCGTTATTCTAATTGAAAATAATCACAGAGCACTAAATAGTCTTTGAAAATAATGAATGAGTACATTTTGCCATAGACTTCCCCCTTATTCGTAAAACACTGTTTTAACGAAATCACTGATCGTCTCTTTTCATCACAACGTAAACACAGTTTTACAAAAAGAGGCAGAACAGTGTTTTATGAATACTCTTTTGATAGCCCCTTACTGGGGAGTGAAGCCGTAACAGAACATATTGATTTTAAGGGTGATTTAAAGATTCCTTAAGGTGACCTCGACTAAGGTCGAGTGGAGGAATTCTCGTTGAAACGACTCTGCATCTGCATAAAGGTGTTAGAGTCGAGTCTAGAATACATACATACATGGGATGGAAGGCAGAGTTGAATTAACACCATCTCATTTCGAAATTATTATGTAATAGGGGGCGAGCATATTGCCATCCATCGGGCGGGCACGTAAATCGCTATATATTGCTGGGTATAAGAGAAACGCGCTGCTGCCCATCCCATTAGTCATCACTGTCTTTAGACATTATTAAGCCACCCACTTCCTCTTAATTCATATTATCCACCATCATCACCAGTCCTTTAATGTGTTTACTGCTAAGGCACAGGCCTTCCTTATGGATAAAAGACTATGGGAAGAATGTGCTAGCTACAACCAACAGCACAAGGGGCCCGCTACCGCCTAACTCGATTGCTGATGATAGCTATATAGCAATGCACTGCTTACGGCTATAGCAGCCATCCTGATTTTTTAGGCAGTACGGATTTTGTGCCAAATTCATACAAAATCATTCGGTGATCATTCGTTCAAAGCTATCGCTAATAGTTTAGGTACAATTGGTGCGAAATGACAGCGTGACGTCATAAACTATAGCTTTTGCTTTAGCAATCGAGTTAGGCGGTAGGCCCCCTGGTCCGGTTCAGTTCGAAGGTGGGTATTAACGACTGAAGATGGGTTGGTCCATCTTCAGACGTTGCTTAACGCGTGCATTTCTAAGCACGGCGGAACTTGAGGTAGTTCGGTCACCCATCCAATGATCAGCCTTAGCGAACATTGCTTAGTTTACTATTTAGCTTAGGTAACACTAATAACGTATTATCTTAAACGTTATTAGCTAGTTAAAGTAACGTATAAATAGCAGATTATAGATTTACGTAAATTAAGGTAAATAGGCTCCACTTATTACGTACAGTCAACAGCACATCGGGTTACTTTACTACAATCTGTCAAACTTCTCCAATAAATTTTCAACCTTAACATCCTTATTATAAAGTCCAAAATTGATTGGAAATATTTCACAGTTTGTAGTAACCTGATGTGTACTGTACCTATGACCTATCATAATTCATAATGGCAAAACGTAGGTGTTAATTCACCTCTGCTTTCTCCTTTGGGTACAAATAGGCGTGATATATGTATGTTTATATTTTGACCTGAGCTGTCTCAGCAAGCGGCAAGTGGTACAATACAATCTCTCTGTTATACAGTTGTATTATGCTTAACTATCCCATTCAGAGTTAGAAAGGGCACGTAGAAAGTGGCGACCATACACCATAAACTAAACAGTAAGAATGATACAGAAGGATGATGGGAAGGGATAGCATTTTTGAGACACTATGCCCGCTTTAGGCCCCTTTCCCCTATAACCCTACATAGTAAAAGAATGACACTTTATACAAAATATTCATATATTTGCAAATTAATTGTAAGTAGGCCCATTAAAGTCTTTATTCTAGTTTTCTTAAATAAAAGCTAATGCTTTCTACTTACTTAATTACCCACCCACCTTCGCATTAGATATAGCATAGGTATTTAAGCGCACCACAGCAAAACAATAATATTATCATCAAGTAAAATTGTACATGAAATTACTATTTTTGTACGATTCGTATTTAGTACAAAGAAATGAAATGAAATTGTGGATGTGATATTAATGCAAGAGATATTTTATTAACAACTTTTACCTAATGGCATTACGTTATTATATCTTTCGTATTCAAAAACTTGTAGGATAAAGATTTTTTATCCGTCCACCATTTATTAGTTGGCTGCCCGTGCCAGGTTGCGTTCAAAAATTGAAAGAGATATCATCGGGTTGATGTATCGACGCCATTTGTAAACGCAGCGGGGGGCGCGCGGCGGACGACATTCCGAATTCAAATTAAATTAAAACGCGGTAAAAACAACGTGTTTCCGTCCACTGCGTTCGCTATTCAAATTCGAAATAGATTCGATCTGTGCTAATTTGTCTATGACTGCGGGTAGCACCTAAAAGGGTCACGCTCCGCGTTTTGTCTTTATCCAAGTTGGAAGTGAAAAAAGAAAATAAATTACTGTCTCTCTGGTCACTCGAGAAGTTCTCGGAAAGACAGGGGTCACCGCACGAAAAATAATGAGTTGATAATTAAATTTGGACTGTTAATGCGATACATTTGTCTACGGTTGAAACAAAAAAAGATATAGGTGCTTGTATTCACTGAGCATTGAGATAGTAGGTGTTCTATTTCGGGTCCGAACAAAAGTTTTAGTTAATGAAATTAATTAATGTTATCTATAAGTAACCACGTTAATGGTAATCCGCGTGTAAGGCTAATGACGGGAATAAATTAACAGGATATTAATTGGGTTAAATTTTTCTAGGTAACGGCTTTGTCTCAGAAAAATCTGTTAATATACCACAAGCTGTCTAACTTCAAAAGTTACGTACTCGAGATGGATTCTACATTCGAATAGAAAAACTTATTGAACCCTATCTTTAAGCTTATTATAATTATTGTGTTGTCAAAATATTAAGACACGTCTAACATTTTTGGACAATAGGGTCGATTCTGACATGATTCTCTAAACTTAAAACTAAATTTAATATCAGTCTCTCCTTTTCATTCTATATTGAGAATGACAGAGAAACACTGTTGTCAAATTAGTCTTAGGTTTAGAGAACCATGGTCAGAATCGACCCTATTGGCTATGGATTTTTAACGCTTGTCTTGTAAAAGGCCGTGAAAAATCTTCATGGCTTTGTAAGGCATGATTGGTTTCATTAGAATGGGAAATAGGTTCACATATTAGTTGATATATATAGACAAATTTTCTCAAATTGCATTAAAAGTTAGTTATTTTAAAACGATTTTTAAAATTAACAAACTGTATTGATAAAATTAACCAACTGATATAAAATATTTTGATGTAGACGTTTTCCAGATAATTTTATGTAAAAGGTTCGATTTTAATTATTAAGATTATGGCTAGGGACCTACTCAATTTGATAAAGACAATAAATAAAGTATCCGTATAGAATTTTAATAGGATTTCGAACGAGACGGGCCATTTTAGTGTTATGAGTATGACATGATTACGTTTTCGATCCATAAAATAATTTACGTAATTCAAAACTTTTTTCACCGGGCACTCGCGGACGCGGCCGCTCGAGAGCCGACACAAAACGCATTAAGCCCCGATACTTCGCCTCATCTGTCATCATTAATGCCACAATATCCTAATAAGTTCACCACAATAAATAAAAAAGGGATTATCAAAGAGTTGCGGCTCGTTTAATGGTTGTAATTGTGGCCAAATGAAATATGGCACCGGGAGGTAGGTACAAGCTCTCTGTCGTGGGTGTCTACGCATTACTATCGACCTTTACACGCCATAAATATCTTGAGCGTTTATCTTAATGCGGCGTTAAAAGAGGTTAATTTCGTCGTTTACATAACAACCGGGCCATAGGTGCACTCTGCATTCGCACCCAGCCCCGACGCTTTCATCACCCGCGTCTCATAAATAGAGGCGGCCGCTATCAGCTCTAAATCGACCGTATTATGCGCCCCTGTCGAACACCAGACGCTTATTTGTGTCCAAAAAGCGTCCGCGAGACTTAAAGCCTCCACGGTTGATGTATGGCGACGGCGACACCGACCTTTATATTCAAATCGGTCGGTATTCAAATGCGCCCGTTGTCTATGGTTGACAATTCGCGGGCACTTCGAAAAAGGAACGCGGCAAACGTCATATCACCGTCCGGCCGGATTCCACTTTTTGGCGCGCCGATACGCATCTGGCGGGCTCAGGGCTGCGGACGTCGCGTCCGAGTCATGTCGGCGACTCGTTTTATTTCTCGATTGTTCCCTTCCAGATATAATTTGAGATCTGTAGATGTTTGACGTTGGCCACTGATAAAGTTGGTGTTTTGCGGCGTTCGGGACGTTAACGAGCGACTGAGTAATGAGACCGGCCATTGTGATGTGAACAATGGCCGTTTTGGGGCTATTGTTTCTATTATTGATAATGATAGTGGATAGGTGACGGTGGATCTTCCATGGTGGCCTGTGAGCGAAAAAATTACGTAGGATGTGCCAGCTCCGACTCTCCCTAACGTTGTCGTAAAAGTCGACTAAGGAGGATTGCCCGGTGTAGACCAATAAGCATCTTGGCTACCGAATGGTACCAAACCACTAATAACAGCAGACCCAAAGAGGATTGGACCCAGGCAGGTGACTGTAAAACAAATCCTTGAGGAGTAGGTATGGATTGGAATGTCACCCCAATCACTCTCTCAGTTCGTCGGTCGACATAGTCCTTTCTCTCTCTTTTCTATACATTAATTCATCAATAGCACCTTTCCGGTGTGTCAGATAATATCAAAAGAAAGAGGTGGCTTGATGACGTTTCACTGTTCTGAATTTTTGGTCATCCTTCTAATGGTTGGCCTTAGCACACATTGCTTAGGTTCCGCAATCGCAGAGCTCTAGGGGTTTTTGGTGAAGTCAAAAATGGTCCTCGAGGTTTGCAACCAAATACTCCTTGAGAGGGTCCCCTACTGCCTTAACATAAATTTCACCACAAAATCAACAAAACTCCAGTCAAACAAACTATTTACCTTTTCTGAGGACCTTTTCGATTTCATCAAAGCATCTTTACTGTCGTGCTTACGAAAAACGCATTATCTACTTTTTCCAACTTCTGAGGAAAACGCATTAGTACGTAATTATATTTTTTCTTAGTTTACTTGTAGGTTTCTCAGGAAGTAAGCTAGCTATTGATGTGAAAATTGGACTAGGAATGTATTCAAATGGTCTTTATGGGAAAGTTATAGAACTCATTTTCTGATTTCAGACACGTATAAAATTGAATTCCGCAAAAATCGTACATAATGTGTTCTTCGTAAGCGCGTGGTTTAGCACTCCATGCGAGGGTTTCTCTTAGGCAGGAATCAACCGGGGAGTCCTATTGCCATGGAGAGCCTCGCTGGGCGCTACGAATCGTACAGCGTAGAGGCGTGCAGGATCTATATTTCGTGTATAATTAGATACAGCTTATTTGCAAATTTCTCCGGCCGAAAGTCGATGCTAATCCTTAGGAGCGCGGCGACTCCGATCTGCATACAATGTGTCCGCTGCACCAGTTCCGATGTAATTTACTGCTGGCGAGCTTAGATGTCGCCCGGAGATACCGCGTGCCTAATTTAAAAACAGATAGCCGCCTAATAAACTAACGTTACGGTGCCTGGACAAAATTTTGATTTGCATTTAACGTGATCGGATTATGACTAAATCGCCCTCAGTACGAAACTCATGTCAGAGTCTAACCAATAAAAAATTCACGTTATTTACCGTGGAATGTTCCAACCGCTATAATTAATAAGTCGAACAGAGTTTTCCATCTGACAAGTGGGTTAAAAAAAACAAGATAGTAGCGTTATTGCTCTACTGCCTTTACTGCCAATACCAACTTATCCGAGTGACAGGTAAATGATGTCTTAATTGCGAAACGGTGGTAAATATGTCTGGTAAATATTTATAACCACTTCATTTCGCACCTGTGCGAATAATATTATGACGTCGATGTTGATGTCTTTGCCTTTTCAATTCGTTTTTTTTATACTCTATGGCTATTTAATTATCTATGTACTTAAATAATACAGTCAACTCAATAATTTTGAATATACGTTGTGTTTATGAAAGTAATTAAGCATTTTGTTTAAATGTAAACTTTCATATCATCCATCACACCGGAAAGGTACTAGTGATCAACAAATGTATACAAAAGTTACGGAAAGGACCATGTCGAGATACCGATGAATGAAGAGAGTGATTAGGTTGACCACATTCCAATCCATACTGCTCAAGATTGTGCTATGGACTTCTTGGTCTGGAATTTAAAAAAAATATATATTTATAGATTTTACAGCTGCATGCGGCCGCATGCCTGATACTCACCCTCTTTGACAACAATTAATGTAGGTATATTGTATATTTTCATGCCAGTTCCTACAGATATTGCAGGCACATAATTATGCATCAACATCATCAAATATACCTTACGGTAGATTATATAGTGACCAAAAGTAAAAGTAATAAATTGAAAGGGCAATTCTGCAGGCAGCTATAATAATCGGCATGGGCGTGTATTTGAGTTTTAAATAAACAATGGCGATTATATCGCGTCCATCCCGCCAATTACGGTTCGAAACGCCTTCTGCGGACAAATTGGTGGCTTCGGCACGCCATCATCTTAACGAAGCTACCGTTTTGAAGCTAGGGTTTTCCCGCCACGGACTTAGAATTAAAACTTTATTAAAAAGTATACATAACAGACTCAGCTTAGATAAATTTTAATGTCGATATTTAAAAACTATGGGGTTATTAAAAAATCGCAAAATTGTTAATTTGTTTTCATCTTCCTGCATACGAATTAATTGTTCGGTCAGAAAAACAAAATGCTTGCAAACAATTATACCTACCTATAAGAAAAAGTGCCGGTTTTAGGCAGTTTATCCACTATGTACCTCCTTCTCCTACTTACTTTGTAATAGGAAGTATTTTGTTTTGTGGGTCATAAAAAATAAAAATATTTCAGCAGTCGTCTTGGTCAGTATTTCATCTAAAATTTAATGGCTGGCTACTCGATATAACGGCAATTAAAAAGAAAGATGGCGGCGGCCAGGAAAATTGCAGGTGCCGGCAAGCTGCGTTCGCGCTCCTATAATATTATGCCGTATGTAAATTATCGCCCAAAGGAGCTGGCAAAGGGTAGGGCAGGTTGTTCCGTAAAATTATCTACCTGATGCACACAGGGCTAATGGCCAGTCTGTCAAGCCGATACAATTTGTATTGCTGAATTAAAAATCAATTACAATTTACGAAATATTTTGAACCGAAATGCATCCTCTGCTATCCGGGCATAATGTCTAATACCACTCGGCCAACCAAGATTTTCAAGAGTATAATTTTCAATTTTTTCTAACTACCAATTTTCTCTGTAATATTTTTCTTATAAAATTTTCAAGCATAGTCAAACCTGACACTGTGATAATATAGCGAAAAGTGCGCAAAGGCGAGTCTCCGGCACGATTTAGTTAGACGAATAAATCTGCATCATTGGTTTTTTGAAAATCAATATTCATAGCCAGAAAACGAACTCTTTGAATTTATAAATCACGCCTATATCCCCGAAGGGATAGGCAGAGGTGAACTAGCACCCACGTTACGCCAATTATGTTAGGTCCCATGTAATGTGGTCCTAGGTGGCGAGCTTATTGCCATTTATCGGGCACAAAAGTCGCAGTACTATTGCTAGATGGTATAAGAGGAACGCTGCTGTCCATTCCTCATCACTGATTTATCCTTAGTCGCCTTGTACGACACCCACGGGAGAGATTTGGGGTGGTGACAATTGTATTCTACTCTACCGTCACCACACGGCACTCTTTGAATTTGATTTAAAAAAACACGTTATTATTTATTTTATCATTAGATAGAGTCCGCAATAAAGTCCTAAAGAGGGTTGGTGTATGGCACCGGCCAGCTGTAAAACCTAAGCCAAAACCTTGAGCAGTCAGCATGGACCCTCTACGTTCATCGGTCTCTGGTCATGGTCCTTTGCATCTCTTTTTTATACACTCATTCATCACTAGCATCTTTCTGGTGTGAAGGATAATATGAAACAAAACGCAGAAGATCGATTGATGACGTCTTACCGATATTAATGGAAGAGGAAAGATACTGCGCCGACCGACCCCAGTAAGAAGAAATGTCGCTACGCTAATAAGGAACAAATTCTGGGAAGTAATAATAAACTGCTTCATATGTTAAAATAATGTCTTTAATAATTATACTTGTACGCCGTTCGAAAGGATGCACAATATTTTTTTTCGACACACACCCGCAGCGCAGTCATCTTCACAACATTATGTTCGAATTTCAAATTTGAATATTCCTTCGCGGATAAAGGCACAATGAAGGCACAGTAAAAGAAAGAAATGTAAACAATTGAAATTAGAAAGTAAAGTGAATTGGCGCCAATAAATTAGCT
Source organism: Cataclysta lemnata (assembly GCA_963931975.1). Lineage (NCBI taxonomy): Eukaryota > Metazoa > Arthropoda > Insecta > Lepidoptera > Crambidae > Cataclysta > Cataclysta lemnata. The sequence goes on along the minus strand of OZ008355.1, from coordinate 1,547,845 downwards.
TTAAAATTTTATTGTAAGTACCTATAGGTATTTCTAGCCACAATTTTCTTTGTAATAATTTTTCTCTTTCTTTTTTTTTTCTATTTCACCACCTAGCAATATACCTACTGCAATTTACGTGCCTGATAGATGAAAATAGGATACTCCCGATTACGTGAGACCTAACATAATTGGCGAAACGTGGGTTAATAAATTCACCTCTGCGGCGTAATTTACACAGGTATCATCATCATCACCATTCAGCCGAGAGACGCCCACTGTTGGGTATAGGCCTCTCCCAAGGTACACAGGTATGTACGAGTATGTTTTTATTTTAAACATTTTATATAAAGACAAATTATCACAAAGATAATTTTGTGGTTAGAAAAATTTATGGTTCCCGCAATCCCGCATCAAAACTATTATTTTTCGAACTTTTTCCAATCACAATGTAACTTAGTATTAAGCAAATAAAGACTTATATGCTATTCTAAACAAATTTCTATATATATTTCGATTAATAGCCTTCCGCTACGCGAAAGTTTGCGAACGAAGCTTAGTTTACGCCATCGCAGGTCAGGCGCGTCAGCGCTGCGCCATGAAGCTCCTCAATTAAGAGATAAGTAGTATGCAGATCTGTGGCTTTGTTTTGTGTCGGTGGACGGACATTTGAAAAAGCATAGAAGCCTGTGGGACCCGTCCCGTGGATTGAATTCAAATATGCCGCTATTGTTGTCTGACGAAGTTTGTTTGCTCAATTTTTTAACCGCAACTTATCACGCTGATAAATGACGGCCGCATTTGTAGTGCCGGGGACGGAGTGCAGACTAGGCACGCTTAAGGTATTTGCCCACTACACCGCACCATACCTTGAACGTAACTGTACCTACTGGCATATCCAATAAAATATTCTATATTACAGTTTTTATGAACCAAGGGGCCTACTAGACTTTCCGTCACCGGTCATGCACGTAGCGTAGTGGCACTGAATTCGATTCGAATATTTTGCCAGTGCGGATATTTACTATTGTCGTCCTTACAACGTAACATGATTAGAATGACAGCAAGCAACAAATATAAAACTGCTATAAGTGCGAAAAGGATAGACAAAAAAGTGTATGAGTGTGACAGCTGTCATTCCAATCATGTTACGTTTTAAAGACTATATGGTGCGCAGAGACCTTATTCGACTTATTGGTTATTGGGCGGGCTTAAATTGAGATTTAGATAGAGAAACGTAATCCCTTCTGCTCCTGTAATCAAGTGGCCGTCTAATCTATTCGGACGAATAGAATACAAATGTCCGAAACTAACGTATTACACAACATGGCGGCCGTCGTGTCAATTGTTAAAGTAGAGTTGTCAAAAATTAAAATAGAATACAATTTTATTCCTTTGAATAGATTGGCCACTTGTCTTGGAAGTCCGTAGTGGCTTGATATATCTCACGCTTTCAGAAGAAAGGTGAGTTTAAAAGTGACTTTACCTGGAATGGAATACACAACCACCTCATAACATACGTTGTCCGAACACAATAATGCTGTTTATATGGTGACAGATTTTGATAAGATGGTGATAGCTAGCCAGGTGGGCCTGAAAAAACTCCAATGAACCGGCCCTTCAATGTTTCCACTGCTGGGACACAGGCCTTCTCTATGGATGGAAGAATGGAAGAATATAGGGAGAATGGGCCATAACCCACCACGCTGGCCCAGTGCGGGTTGGTGGGCCGGGACCAACGGCTTACAGTGCCTTCCTAAGCACGGAGGTATAATAAATTATTGGTCACCCATCAAATGACCGGCCTTAGCGAATATTGCTTAGTTTACGCAATCGCAGGCCGAGTGCGCCATGCCACTGCGCTAGGAGGAGATCCGACATAATATGGCTGTCGGGGTGGCGAAGGTGAGTGTTGATGTGTTGTGAAGGGAACCCGTCAGTAATCCGCAAAACCGCACGCACGGTGAATCCATGGGGTTTTCGTCTAAATCGAAATTATGAGATATGTAATATTTCCTTTTATACAAACTAGCAATATACTGCGATTTACGTGCCCGATAGATGTCTATAGTTTGCCCCTATTACATGGGACCTAACACAATTGGCGGGGATTTTACTGTTTCGGGGATAAATGTATGTATGATTTTGGGTGCAAGCGTGCGAATTTGTTGTGAGGGGTCTACCACGTCCAGGTCACCACGGGGTGATTATTGTGTCATCAAGCCCTTTGTTAAAAGTCTTAATTCTCTTGAAGCTCAGGCATAAGAGAGAATTCGAGCAACGCCCGAACAACGTCCTCAGAACAATCCGATCCGACAACGATTAATTATGTCGAGATATTTGGAACAAATCACCAACTCTATTACGGGCCCTGACGGGCACGTCTCCAGCTGTAGTTAATCAAAATCACCGGGCCGTACACGTCATAATACATCAGCGGGACCGCGGCTGGACGGCTCGATGTCCTTTGCCTGACGTTTTTTAATTCGACAGCTACCGGTGACAGCTTTATGGATGGCGTGACGTCTCGCTGCGAGTTTGACAGGCGGACTAATGTTTTGTCTATGGCCCTGTCGCTGTTTGATGTCCTTTCGTGACAGCGTGGGAGAATCGATTTTTTTTTTCTTTCGTCCGATTTCAGGTGCATGGGAGGTTGCATGGGACCTGAAATAAGGTGGCGAAACGCGGATGTTAAAGCTCCTTTGCCTACGCCTTAGGGGAGAATGACGTGGTTTATGTATGTATGTGTGTGATATCGGTATAGGTCCTCTGTGCTGGCTTGAGAGCAAAAAAAATGTAAAATGTGCCAGCTCAGACTCATACTAGGTGTCGTAAAAGTCAACAAAGGTTAATTGCCCGTTGTAGCCAATAAGCACCCGCATGGTGGAGGGCAAACCTCCAACAACATTATTCCCAAAGACGGTTGGTGTCAGGCAGGCGGCCGGTTGTAAAACCTAAGCCAAAACTTTGAGCAGTATAATTGGAATGTTGTCATTCCAATCACTCTTTCCGTTCATCGTTCTGTCGACATGGTCCTTTCCGTCTTTCTTCAGAAGGGAGTGGATGGCTTGAATATGATATCGACATAGAGACGCTAAGCTATGACAACTCTTTTCAATGACTACCTCTACCTTTGTAATGTTTCTCACCATTTTAAAAATCATAAAAACTAAACGGTAACTTATCTTCGTAACTGTGTAGCTGTGTCGGCTGTAGTCTGAAATGTGGGTGTTGATACATCTACCCCTTCGGGGATAAATAAGTTGTGGTTTATGTATGCGTGAAAGTACAATTCTGCATGTCCGAGTGACCAAAACACTCGATTTGTTATAGACAAACTCATTCGGCTTGGTCGAATGGTCAGATCGAAGGCTATTGGCCAAGAGGTCCCGGAGTCGAATCCTTGTAAGGGCATATTTTGTGATGAACACAGACATTTGTTTCCTAATCATGGATGTCTATATGTTTATGTAGTATATCATACATTTTTTATCTCTTTATTAAGTATTTTTAAATGTGTCCGTCATCTAGTATCCATAACACAAGTGCTTGGCTACTTATTAGTATTTCTTTGGGCTAGCTACATGATAGGTAGCAAGATGTCAGAAATATTTATTTATTATTAGATCACTCATACATACCATAGTGTTATTTACATCAAGTTATGAAATCAATTCGAATTGAGTCGTCTACCGCGACTTAGGAATGTCGGCTTGCTTGCCCACGAACTAACATAACCGGCGAGTCTAATTGTCCCTACAGCTATGGTAATAAGGTTGATATTTCATTAGAAGCTAAGCTTAGGTTGATCGGTGCTTCGATTAGGCTTGATGCTTTATCGCATTTCGGGTGTGTTCTGTTTTGTTTTGGAGATCGCAGATAGGGTTGAGGAAAACCGAACGTTCGACATTGTTAGGACTGGAGTTTTGAAGCTGATTGACGAGTTTCGCCGTTAGTACATTGCTTTGTATAGTGTACGTAGAGTCACGTCGGTTTACCAAAATATGACAAATTTTCTAGAGATTTGCAGAATAAAGACTGCGTTTTATAATAAAATAAAAAAAATCTACCGCAAATTAACTCTCTAAGCTACTAACTACTACCGCGGTATTTGTTCCACCGTGCGTATAAAAAGATCGGTTCAGCCTGCTGTACACGGGTAGAGTATCCGGTAGAGTAGGGCGGTATAGTACTAACTATACTAATGTAGTCAGTATTGGTAGAGTATAGCAGCTAGGACCGCTGGCAAGCTACTCTACCATTTTCCTTCGCCACCACATATAAACGGTTATATATTTGTCAAATATTTTTAATTTTTTTTCAAATAGTTCATCTCAAAATTTGCTACCAGCATACGAACCCCGGGACCTCTTGGCGAATACCCAGCGATATGAGCATTCGAACAAGCCGTCCAAATTAGAAAGACAATTTTGTACTTTCTTTTTTTGTTTTATAATAAGAATACAAAAGATGATGACAAAAGGTCCTTACATAAAATAGATCTTAAAAGTATAGAGGTACAGCAAGCTCTATCCTTTCGGGTGTGGAAATATAATAAGGTACCAAATAAAAATATGAATAAACAACGTTCACACATTTAAACAATCAAAACAGAGCCTAAGCCTACATGCTATATGATAAAGGCCAAAAATATGTGCTAAACGCGAAGAAAATATGATAAAGGACATCGTCCATTTTGGCCCAAAATCAAACGCCGGCCAATAAAAAAAAGTGCTGTATTCTGACAGAACACGTGGGTCTTACCATTTATTAATATGGCACCAAAGCTGTAGCACCAATATTAGTAGTGCTGCACAGGGTGGAAAGTTGAGATGGGGCATTAAGGGCAGCTACCAGATCCCTTGCTGCCACCAGTGGCGGCTGTACCTTAAGTGCGCTCGTGCACTGAACCACCAATTCAAAAAGTTTAAAAATTACAAAATATTAATATTCTTATTCGATTTTAATTTTAACATTATATAAATGTTAGAAAAATTAGTACAAAGATTTTGGTGGTTAGAAAAAGAATTTCGTAAAATTATCCACGGCCACCCAAGACACTTACTGCCACACTCAGAGACGTCAATTAACTTTAATGAGTGTTTAAGGTGAAAAATTTTCATTCAAATCTAGACCATAGACCCGGCAAGAATAGCGACTAGTTTTGAATTGTCATTTTTTGACGTTAAGTACTCATTAACGTTATTTGACGTCTCTGAGTGCGGCAGTTAGTGTCTTGGGTGGCCGAGCGGTCAGACACCTGCCCGGATAGCAGCGGACGCGGGTTCGATTCCCGCCTCAAGATCATAATTTTTCGAAATTCTTTTTCTAACCACCAAAATCTTTGTACTAAATATTACTTCATCTTCATTTTTAAATTACTATATTTATTGTTCGGCTTATTTATATTTATTGTATGGCACTTTTGATTTTGGACCAAAAATGTATGGAACGTGGAGGACGTCCTTTAGCATAAAATATGCCAAATCAGCAACACTTGTGTGTCCCTTCAGGCGTTACTCTACTAACAAAATGTAAATTTACTGCCGCACTCAGAGACGTCAATTAACTTTAATGAATATTTAATGTCAAAAATTTTCATTCAAATCTAGACCATAGACCCGGCAAGAATAGCGACTAGTTTTGAATTGTCATTTTTTGACGTTAAGTATTTATTAACGTTATTTGACGTCTCTGAGTGCGGCAGTTAGTGTAAAAAGTTATAAACTGTACTAAAACTGGTAAAGTACTTAAAACTGTTATACTAGTATGCTAGTTGACTCTACTGTTTACTCTACCCATGTACAGCAGGCTTTCCGAATATGATTTATTTTAAAGCCGCGTGGTGACGGCAGAGTAGAATACAATTGTCACCACCCCAAATCTCTCCCGTGGGTGTCGTACAAGGCGACTTAGGATAAATCAGTGATGAGGAATGGGCAGCAGCGTTCCTCTTATATCACCTAGCAATGTACTGCGACACTTTTCTACCCGATATATGGCAATAGGCTCGCCACCTATTACATGGGACCTAACATAATTGGCGAAACGTGGATGCTAGTTCACCTCTGCCTACCCATTCGGGGATATAGGCGTAATTTATGTATGTATGTATTTATTTTAAAACTATAGTAAAAAGGTGACTTTCTTTTACTTATGTTCCATTTACATAATAATATTGGTTATTTTTACTTGGTTGTATTTATGGTGTGGGGTATTAGACAGGGCGACGTAACATCACCGAAACTGTTCACCGCTGCGCTAGAGGACGCGTTTAAGCTTCTGGACTGGAGAGGATTTGACATCAATAGCTATAAAGATCTTTAGATTTGACATCAATAGGTATTTTTCGAAATTCTTTTTCTAACCCCAAAATCTTTGTACTAATTTTTCTAACATTTATATAATGTTAAAATTAAAATCGAATAACCAATAGGTATATTCGGCGAGTACATGACTCACCTTCGTTGTGCTGATGATATCCTAGTCATGGATGAGACCCTGGAAGACTTGGGAACAATGCTGCAACGATTCCTCAAGCTGAACATATTTCATTATTTCTAAATAAACCGCCTCTGTGGACTGGTGGTTCGCCCACCGGAATTAAGGTCTCGGGTTCGATCCCCAGGGGGGTACAACAATTGTACTCGATTTGGTTGGTGGTAGAACTTATTTCATTTCAATGTTTACAGCATTATTGTGTTCCGACAATGTGTGATAAGATAGCCAGTCCGTCTGTGGTTGAGGGTTCCAGGTGAAGCTCGATTCCATCTTCAGCCCTTATCGTCACTTACCATCAGGTGAGATGAAGGGCAAGAACTTCCCTGTCAAGCATAAAAAAAAAGATATTTCTATCATGTAATATTCAATTTATGAACAAAAAAACAATACTTTTTCTTGTCCCAGAAGCCTGTCTTATTTGTGATTGGCGATTATGCAAATCCGCATCGACTAATAGGGGGCGGCGTGGCGGGGGCGTGGAGGGGCGAGGCGTCGCGTGCTGCTTCCATCGCTGGTCGCGATCGCGTGGGGGTTGCACGCGATATCGGCGCAAGCCCCCTTTTACATAGAAAGCGTCGATTTGCGTTTTTTTCGCACGAATTTTTCGCACCTCTGTTCTGTAGCGATAGCGATGCCGTGTGGTGACGGCAGATGAAAATGCAATGGTACTGTGATTAACGTGCCCGATAATGTTAATAGGTTCGCCATCTAATCTCATTACAAGAGTACTGACCTAATTGGCAAAACGTGGGTTTTGGTTCACTCTGCCAGTGGTAAACCAAAGTAGTCAATCTATTTAAGAAATGTTAATTTTTGCCAACAACAGACGGTCGCCATAATGTTTACTCAGTTAAATACATTTGTATTTTATTCGTTCGAATAAATTGGCCGCCTGTCTAGGGGCAGATATTACATGAGTAAGCGAATTTTGAATTTGAATTACGTAACTTTTTGTTAATAGACTGTGGACAGTATCTGATTGAAAAATCATGTAACAGACGTTAAAATAATAACTTAGATTTGATAGTAATTTGAACAATAAATAAATGTTCTAAAAAAATGTACAAAGAAAAGCCTAAAATGGACGAAATCAACCAGAGAGAAACAACGTTATTATTACAAAAGTTCGAATAATGAAATTGTGCTTCGATAAAGTTCAAAAAATTGCCGAGTGGTATAGGCGTCTGCCCGGATTGCAGAGGACGCGGGTTCGTTTCCCGCATCAAGACTAAATTATCCGAACTTTTTCTGGCCACAATTTTCTTTGTAACAATAACGTTGTTCCTTTCTGGTTAACTTCGTCCATTTTTGGGCTTTTCTTTGTACATGTTTTTATAACATTTATTTATTGTTCAAATTACTATCAAATCTAAGTTATTATTTTAACGTCTGTAGCGTGACTTTTAAATCAAATACTGTCCACAATCTATTAACAAAAAGTTACGTGATTCAAATTCAAAATTCGCTTACTCATGTGTATGTGGACTTTTCTCTATCTTGGCTTCTAGTGTGGGCCTGACTCTAAGTAGTGACTTGCATGCAATCGTCACTGCTTCTCAAAGGTTAATGGGCGCAGTTAATTGCAGTAGCAGGTGCGGGTCTAATGCTACGATTTGCCGCCAGTCACCGCATGCAATTTTAGTATTTCAATCAAGTGCCTTTTGCACTTTTAGAAACGTTAGATTTCTGTTGTTACTATATATCTTCTTCGACAGCCCTATGGCTTGAAGAATTGAAGAAAAGAGAAACAAACAAACAAACAAAGAGAGAAACAACTAATATTAGCTACTAGCCACTCCATTTTGATTTATGAATCATCTATCACATCAGAAAGGAGCTTGAAGAATAGATGTATAGAAAGACCGTTGAGATACCGATGTGCTTATTGGTGTACTATCTCCCTTTATCGACTTTTACGATGCCCCTGGGGTGAGTCGGGGCTGGCACATTCTACTTATGTTATATTTTCGCTCCCAGGCTAGCATGGGTCTTCCATGCTAGCCTGGGAGCGGATTTATCCTACATCTAATTATCTTAAGCTTTAGTCAGTTTAGGCGACAAGGCTTAAAGGTAAAGCTTCCATAGCCGTAAACATAGTTTAAAAAATAAACTTTCAACAACCGAATGATACAACTTGTGTAACTGAACGGGTCGTGCCAAATTACAGTTCGATGTTTCCACGCATCACTTTTAGCACGTCAGCGGCCATGTTTGTTGAGAAAGCGCGCGAAGCTAACCAGATTTTGCGCTCGCATTTTCCAAGCACTGTTTACCTGATAACGTAAATAGGCGTTTGAGATTGCTTATTGTGTGAAATTAAGCTGTATTGCGTTGCATTAAGGGTGGTTAATGGTTCCGCTAATGGTTTTTGGATTGCCTTAGATTGAGGTTATGTTTATGTTTGGCGGGAAACGATGCTTCGTTCGCGTTTTATTTATTTTGCTATCAAATTTAGGGATGTTTCGTGCCTTATTGTTGTGTGTACCATTAGTATTGACGTCGGCAAATCGTTATACAATTAATTTCACCTGTTACTATGTAGAGTCCTAAATATCGGGCTGCTGAAGAGCTTTATTTCAGCCGTGTGATGTCGGCAGAGCAGAGTTCCATCTTTCCCGAGGGTACGCACAAAGCGACTAAGGGTGAAGACAGCAATGAGTAATGGGCAGCAGCGTTCCTCATAATATGTCACCTAGCAATGTACCTACTGTGACACCTAAACTAACCAAAAAAATTAATCTTAAAACAGTAATATTTTTAATTCTATAGTACCAGGATAAGAATGGTGAGTTACATGACTACATACAGCGCACCTACTGCAACGTAAAACGAAAACAATGCACTTGCTTTTTGTCCGCTCGGTCTGATGGTCGGATGCCACCATTTATCCGTCGGGAGCCGGCGGGGGGTTGGCAGCTGCGCCCGCGCATCATGGCGGTCGAACGTGAATTTCAGTACAGGAGGTCTACTCTGAAACTCCGAACGATTAACTCCAAACTCACATCTATCCGTCTTTCTCACGCCACTGCGTGTTGAAATAAGAGCGACAAAGACGCAAAGTCTCGATCGAACGGAATAATCTTCCAGAGTAACGCCTCAGTAACGTGGGTGTAACTTGACCGTACTTTTTAATTAGCCGAGACCTACCGAGAGCTGGTTTTGAGTATTGTAAAATCTTTGTATTTACCGCTTGTATGATATGTATTGTTATTACCACTTCAAGACTTTAATTTTTCGAACTTTTTCTAATCACAAATTTCTTTGTATTTCCACAAATAAATTAATATTTTTGATTTTCATCTGAACATTCTACAAAAGTTAGAAAAAATATTACAAAGAAAATTCTGATTAGAAAAAAACTATAAGTCCACACTCAAGGATGTCGTTTTCTCGAAAAGAGAATGACTCAAAGGATTCCCACTCGGAAGGTTTATTTCTGTATTATAAATGAAAAATAAATAAAAAAAACGGGATGGGAATCCCTAGGCGGATCTTTTATAACTAAATGGAAAGTCTATTAAAAAAGGGCCGGGGGCCTACTCTGAAACTCCGAACGAACGAAATCACATCTATCCGTCTTTCTCACGCCACTGCGTGTTAAAATAAGAGCGACAAAGACGCAAAGATTTGATCGAACGAAATAAACTTCCAGAGTAACGCCTCAGGTCAAGAGTACATACCCGAAATCGACGGGCATGCATGAAGACATTAATGAGATTACATTGATTAATCGAGGCCAAACTGAAGTCATATGCTTTATATTAATAATAAATCAATAAAATACATTGCCCTTCTCGCAAAAATTCTGCACAGAGGCCGTTGACCTTAATTAGTGTATCGTGTACCTGCGCCGGCGCGCTAAAAATACCTACATTATGATCTCAGTGTGTCATGAGATCACGGTCACGTGCTGTTAAGATAGGTACCTACTCTTGTCAGATAACTACGAAATAATATCAATAAATTTAGAATTTAAAAAAACATGCTTGCATATTGAAAATAATACCTACTTATAAGAATTATCAGCATTACTGTGTAGAAAAACTACTAATCGGCTTGCATTTTGAAAACATTTAAGAATGAACAGCATTACTGTGTTCCGATAGTGATTAAATAGCCAGCCATTCCGTGAGGGTTCCAGCTCGGCTAGCATGACCTCCCAAACACGATATGATATAGCCATTTATCGCGTTGAACTTACAAAAATCATTGGATTCTCGACAGTTCAAAGCGATAAATAGCTATATCTTTATGATATAGCCTTAGAAGCTTATTCGATTATTCAATTCAGGCTTATTTAAGTGTTAAAATTCAATGATTTTTGACGCGATAAATGGCAACATCATATCGTGTTTCGGTGGTCATGCTAGCCGGACTGGAAAAGCTCGATTGTAGCAGATTATAGTAGAAATTATAGCAGCGCGTCACCTAGCCACCTAAAACCTTAGCCTAAACCTTGAGCAGTGTGGATTGGAATGTTGTCATTCTAATCACTCTCTCCGTTCATGGGTCTCTCGACATGGTCCGTTCCGTCTCTTTTCTATACATTCATTCATCACTAGCACCTTTACGGTGGGATGGATGATATGAATCAAAAGGGAGTGGATGGCTTGATGACGTCTGACATATGAATGGAAGAGGTAACATACTGCGCTGACCCCAGATAGACTGGGAACAGGGCAAGAAGAAGAAGCGTCACCTGGCCACAAATGTGATTACCATCTTTGATGAATGCCAATAGGCCACGCCCTAATGCATGGACCGAATATTCCTCTGCCTCTTGAAGGTGATTGGGATGATAAAATTTCAATCAATACTGCTCAAGGCTTTAGAAGTTAGATTTTACATCCAGCCGCCTGACTGACACCAACCATATTCGAGTAAGTTATTGGGTTGGTGGAGGACCATTCAGATTGTTAAAAGTCGAAGTGATTCTTATATTTACTGTTGTATTTTAGGTTTTAAATAAATCAAAGAAGGCTTGTTTTATACAAAATAATGTATTTAACAATTAAGTACTAATATTAATCAACAACAATTATTCAATAGTCAACAACACTAACAGACAACAGAAACATTGTAACAGAACTGACATACAATAAATATCACAATTAAACAAAAAAAAAACTAGTCAATATCTGACGGAAATACATCTCCGACGAATGTACGTGAGTCTTATTTAAAAAAAAACTATGTACAACCCGCGAGCCGCGAGCGAAAGGCTTACAGAGTAAGCTATTTTCTTTTTTTTCTTTCTCATTCCAAATTCAAATCGACGAATACAATTTGACAGCGATCGAAAAACTCTATGCCACAGATACACTGCGATAGCGTCTATTTACAATCTAATCTGTGACTTAAAAGAAAATTAAAAATTCAGTCTTGCTTTGACCTGTCAGATTATATCCGTTGAAATGTACAGTCTACAGCACGGCAGGCTACCACAAAATGTCAAATTTTCTCACTGGACTTAGTGCTTTACAATAAAGAATTTAAGCTTGACAATCCGTTGAAGAAATTTGACAGTTTTTGGTAGTTTGAAGTGCCGTTGACCTCACGTTCCGTTTATTTCGAAGGTTTAGTGCTTGCCCCCCTTGTGGTGGTAGATGTGTTTGTAGACGGGTACGTGGACGGGGTAGGGCTTGGGGATGGGGACCTCCACCTTCTTCTCCACCTCAACGGGGTAAGGCTTCTCCACTTCATAGGGGACGGGCTTTTCAACGGTGTAAGGCACTGGTTTCTCCACTATGTGGGGTACGACCTGTGAAATAAAAGTTTGTGTTGTTAAACATTGAAATTGGAACCCTAACTGAAAGGTGGGAGGATTTAAAACTTAATTAAGATTTAGAAATTAGAGCTTTAAATATCTATATTTATAATACCTATCGTCTTACTGATTGAGATGTGGTTTTGTGTAGTGATTTTTATTTATTGGACTTTAATGTCTTTTTCTTGGGGCTTTTTCGGTTGGTTTCTCTAAAAGTCTTTGAGCCATAAATCTTTATTTGCAATATTTTGATTTCCTATACTTCCGTCCACAGAGTATGTGACCCAACAGTGACATTTGTGGCTCAGGTGCAGTTACGGTGGCAAAGGAAATCTGACATACGGTCTGTTGAATGGGCAAGCGCTTTTACTTTCTTCGCGGCCGTTACGCTCACGTAACTGGAGCGGTGACATTAACGTCTTTATGTCACGAGCGAATCGCGCGATGCACAAAAACCGCGCGGCACAATGGCCGTAATGTGATATAATCTGTGGCATTGTTCCCCGAGGAAATTGCAAAGTTTCTATTCGAAACGGTGCGTCGCAATGTGAAATGGTGTTTGTTGCACGGCGAACCACTAGAATTATAGGACAATTGAATTGGAATGAGAAATGTAGAAATTTAAGTGGTATACTACAGCTATCTTAGAATTCTCATATAGGTAATATGATATTTTACCGAACAAGACAGATAAAGACAGATTTGAGATTTATTTTCCACTATAGTGGAACAGTGACAGGTTTTAAATAACTCTGAAGAATTAAAATAATTTGACTTAAGTAAGTAGTTAAGCTAAAAGTTTAGAATCCATCCAATTGGACTCTATCCTTGTTTCTTTTAGTTTAATCGAAATCGAAGAAAGCAACACTAGAAATATTGAAACAAAATCCATCGCCCTATCAAAGGCAAACGATCTTATTATAATCCCTTTAGAACCGGTCGGTTGTCTGGTCGAGTTCCACAGATATCAAACACGATTAAGGCCTCAGAAAGTGTGACATTAAATACCCCTTGGATTTATTTCTAAACGAGAGTATCTGGTTTTAAGAGATGCCATAACTAAAGTCCTTTCACCAATTGGAGTATCGTTTACAAGTATCAATTTAAACTTACATTCTAGCACTGGTTTAGCGGTCTTGGGCACTTTTACCTAAAGGCACTTTCTCCTTGGTGTATGTTCGTTAGAATCAATTGAGTCTAGGTTTTAGGTCAATGTAGAATGGTGGCAAAGAATTCGATTGATTGGTAATTAGGTACCTTTATTCGCTCTTTGCCTCCATCGTTGTTTAAAAAAAATGTCTATGCTGTACCCGGTTGTTCGTTTTTTTTAACGGATTTAACTCTCGAATATTTGGATGTTTGGCAATGTTATTATCTTACAATCAATCATGTCTGTTAGAAGATGATGGACAGGTTCATCCAACCATAGATCCATCCCAAATCCATACAAATCCAATCATGTGCATGTGCAATGGGGACATTAAGGCCTGATGAGATCTATAAATCAATTAAGCATGTCTTACTGCCGCACCCAGACGTCAATTAACGTTAATGAGTACAAAATGTCAAAAAAAGAAAATTATTAAAAACTAGTTGCTATTCTTGCCTGGTCTAGATTTCAATGAATTTTTTTGACACAAGTACGCATTAAAGTTAGTTCATGTCTATGAGTTTGGCAGTCAGAGGCCTGAGGAGATCTATCAATCAATCATGTTTGTAATGTCTGTGAGAAGTTGATAGACAGGTTCATCCAACCATAGATCCATCCACGATTCCACGTGCAATGGGTGTCCCTTAAGAGGCCTGATGAGATCTATTAATCAATCACGCATGTCCTAAAGAATATAAGAAGAAGATGGACAGGTGCTCACCTTGTAAACGGGAACGTGAATGGGCTGCTCCACCGTCACGTGGACGGGGTACGGCTGCGGGATGGGCACCTTCACGTACTGGGGCACGGAGACGGCTACGGGGTGGGGGATGGGCACGCCGATCTTCTTCACCACGGTCACGTGGTAGGGCTTCGTGTGTTCCGTGTGCGAGTGGCCTTCGGGCTCCCACCCGTCGGAGGGGCGCGCTGCGGCGAGCGCGGCCAGCAGGAGGACGGCTGTTGTCTTCTGGAAGGTGAGCGGGAAGAGCGTAAGTTTAGAGTAGCACAGAACGGAGGGCATTACTGTCACATTGGATTTCAAAGAAGCGGTAAAAAGTAATGGCCGTGTGGTGATGGCAGAGTACAATACTACCACAAATCTCTCCTGCGGGTGTCGTCATTTAGACGCCTAAGTTCTAACGCCGCGTAAGTCGAAAAATGGTCATAATGAGTTTGGTAGGATGTAATGCGTGTCATTCGTTGGATAGACAATTGATAGAGTAAAATAAGTAAATTATTCAGAAAACATGTCTAAAATCTTAAAAATTTAAAACCAATCAGTGAAGCTTTTTGTAAATTTTTCTTGTCTCCGTTTTTATTACAGGGCGTATTGCTGCACCCAGAGACGATAGTCGCTATTCTTGCCGGGTTTATGGTCTAGATTTATGATTTTTTTTAAATTAGTACTCATTAAAGTTAATTGATGCCTGTGAGTGCAGCAGATAGTGTGAAAAATGTAACAAGAATGTATGTGAAGATAATGATCAATTATTAGATACTTATTGCAGTTAATTATGCTGTCACACATTTCGCTTGAACTTTGCACAGCTATTTTAAAATAATTTATGCTCCAGTTGGAAACGTTTTTAAGCTATATTTTTTCCTATAATTTAAAATGAAATAGTGAGTGTTAGTCGCTGTGTAAATTTTTTCCTAACATTACTTTTCTTTCTTAGTTTTTTAAAATATGAATGCACAATCCCATAATTATTATGGTTACTAATTATTTTTAAGTAGCAATACGTATAAGCTCACACTTACACCTTTAAAGAGGTACGATTAATTTAATTTACTTGGGAAGTTCCATTTTTGAATTGCAAATGTGATATTCAATTAGAATTATTGCCAGTATGTTTTGCATTAAGTTTATTTTTAATTGCTGTACTTAGACCAAGACAATTAATAATTTTTCAATTGCCTAGTAACTAACGAAAATATTACTTGCATTTTTTAGAACTTTAATCTTTAATACAAGTAACCGCAAATACAACGAACCGCAGCTACTATTACATTATGGTAAATCGTCACACAGACATGGTTCAAATCGACAGGTAACCTCAAAAGTGAATTGACCTTTTTGCCGCCATTATTATGTCACAGATAAAATAAAACAGCCACAACAGTTTCCGGTCCATTTCCACAGATTACGTCACGCCACGCTGTGTTCCAATTTCAAAGTGAATTATGTAAAAAACACTTACAAAAGCGATCATGTTGAGTTGTTTGGGAGTTGTCGACGACTTAGTACTGACTGATGCAGTCTTCTGTGTCGGGTACGTTTTATACTAAGTGAAATGTACGGACCACCTTTCCATTCAGTGATAGCAATTGTGTACCATGACACTCACTCGTCTATTCTATGGTTGTGTAAAGTTTGTCGACTGCAAAGTCCATTGCGCTATCTTTCACCAAATCATCATAGAGTCCGGAAGCAAAGTCGGCATTGGACGCGATACTGGCCGCTTAATGGTTATGAATAGTGATAGTGATGGGTGTCATAATGCTTTTTGATTGTAGTGTTTGGGCGTTAATAAGGAGAAGTTAATACAAACTTTTGTTTTTGTTTTGATGTAATATCTTGATGTGTGCGGGATATAGTTTGTTTTTTTTGAGTTTTTATACACTGCTAATAGAAAGTGCCGCGACAATAAATTGGCTAGGAATTGCCTGTGTTACTAGGCACAGACGGCCTAGTTTAAGATTTTTTTAATGGAACAAATCAAACATTCAATTAAAACGAAATCTTTTGAGTTATAGTCTAGTAATTATCTTTTATTTTCAATTTAAAAATTACTTTTTAAAATAAATTTTACCTATATGTAGGCAACATACATAAATCACGCATATAAGATCCCCGAGGGGGTAGGCAGAGGTGAATTTACACCCAATTTTTGACATTTAAATCAGGACCCATGCAATAGCTGGCGAGCCCATTGCCATCCATCGGGCACAGAAATGGGTGGGTGGTTTAAGAGGAATGCTGCTGCCCATTATTAATTACTTATCGCTGTTTTCACCCTTAGTGGTCTTGTACGACACTCTCGGGAGAGATGGGGGTGGTGACAATTGTATTCTGCTCACTTCGGAAAGAGAGGAGCTCGATAGGGCAGTAGATTAACCCGTTTGGCGTGCGATTCCTGAAACTAAGCAATGTTCGCTAAGGGCAGTCATGGGATGGGTGACCAAAATTTATTATCTCCGAGTTCCTCCATTAAAGGTCTGAGAAGGCTATTCTTATACCCCTAGATCGTAAGAGCAGACCAAAGTTTGCAGGACCAGTTAGTTTTACATAATATAAAAATAAAAACAGGAAAGGTCATTCAACCTTTGCAACAAAAATTCGGTGCACAGATAAAAAAATCATTCGCAATGTTTTGCTATGAGAGAATTACGTACCTACCTACCTACATACAGAATACTTTTATTATGCCGTAACCTGAACGTAATTGAGGCTCGATACTGTTTGTTTGATGGTTATGCAACAGTGATAAGTGGACGTTGCCATTTCTAAACTGCGTCGTCATTATCACCCATGGTAGGATGGAGAGCGCTAAACTGAACAATGCTGGCTGAGCCCGTTCATTTCATCATCATCACCAGCCCAAAGAGGTCCCCACTGATGAGGCCTTCACTATGGATGGAAGAATGTAGGGAGAATGGATTACATCACCATCACCAGTCCTTTGCAGTCCCCACTGATGGAGCCTTCACTATGGATGGAAGAATGTAGGGAGAATGGATTACATCACCATCACCAGTCCTTTGCAGTCCCCACTGATGGAGCCTTCACTATGGATGGATGAATGTGGGGAGAATGGATTACATCACCATCACCAGCCCTTTGCAGTCCCCACTGATGGGGCCTTCACTATGGATGGATGAATGTGGGGAGAATGCTTTACATCACCATCACCAGCCCTTTGAAGTCCCCACTGATGGGGCCTTCAGTATGGATGGAAGAATGTAGGGAGAATGGATTACATCACCATCACCAGCCCACGATGGATATTAGCCAAACCAGCCGTCAAACAATAGTTATATAATATGAGTCAGAAACATTTCAACTATCTTAATGCCAATGGTCCCACTAACTGTTGGAGAGTTGATTCTGGTTGAGATATTTTCAGGGTATGCATTTACTGTAATTATTATGTTATGACACATGAATTGATACAAGAAAAGCTCGCTAATCGCTATTATATATCGATTGCGTAAACTAAGCAATGTTCGCTAAGGCCGGCCATTGGATGGGTGACCAAAAATTTGATATCTCGAGTTCCTCCGTGCTTCTCAAGGCACGTTATGTCGTTGGTCTCAGTTGCATCTGCAGTCAATATCCACCAACCCTCCTTGGGCAAGCGTGGTGGGTTATGGCCCATTCACCCTATATTCTTGTATGCAATGGGAAGGCCTGTGCCCCAGGAGTGGGAAAATTGATGATAATGATGATGACATGATATAAGAAGACCTCAGTCAGTCATCAGCGATTCACCAGTGATTCCTCATTCGTTCTACTATCCCTCCGTCTCTATCACTCTATCAGAGGAGTGGTCGTTATTCTTGACCAATAGAGTCGAAAGTCGCTGGGATGACCCGGCGATAAAGTACTACAAAAACAAAACACACGGACCATGCAGACGGAAGGTAGTCACCGGAAGTGCGACATGTCTTTTGTGCGAAGTTTGGTCTAAGGCACAACCGTCGGCGGAGGGTTTTTTCAAAATCAAAAGTTTTACAATATTTTTTTTTAATCCTCCCTATATTTTAGAGAAGGCAAAGGGTCTAGCCCATACAGCCAAGTCTTTAGTGTATATTTTATCTATAGTCTTATGAAATAATGAGTGGGTAAAATGTATGAATGAAATGAATTTTACGTTAAAATATGGGTGTCATTACCCACTAATCTGCACTGGGCCAGCAGCGTAGTGGGTTCTGGCCCATTCTCTGCGCTCACATACACATATTTGAGCTTCAGTACAATCGGCTTTCCGCTTTTGAATTGGACCACACCGCCTTGAATATTACGCCAGTGGCCGCGCAGCCGCACGCCACGCACTAATTACACATGCGCGCTCGATCTGCGCGCAAAAAGCGAACTTTTGAAACGCATCACTTACCTATGTGGACAGAGACGCTCATCTATTAAGATGTTTAGTTGTGCGTCTTTTCCTGGTACTGTTAACAACTCAACAGCGTGGTGAATGGCTGAGCGCGTTCGGCCTAGTATTACGTAAGCGAGGGAACGTTCGCGGAGGCCGGTCATTTGATGGGTGACCAATAAATGCACAGGCTTTTTCTTTAGTTTCGTTGGCTCTCCGCATCTTTCTCCAATAGATTAACTTTTTTCCGTAATTTGGACAATTTGTTACAAAGAAAAAAATCAATTAGTGACATAACGTAATTGGCGTGATTTATGGATATAAAAAAAAAACAACTCCGATGTGGCAGTCCGAACTGCCTCCAGAAAGTTTATTGATTATCGTCCCCGTAGTGTTTTTATTAAAGGGGTCAATGAACTACTTAGGAGATGTCAAAAGTGCATAGATAACAATGGCGCCTACTTTGATTAATTAAATATATTTTACAAAAAAAATCGTCTTCATATACCTCCAACCTTTTTTTATCTCTGCCTACACCTTCGGGGATATAGGCGTGATTTATGTATGTATTAAAATTAGTAATGCTGCCAAACATGGAATGCTATGTTGGTTTACTGCATACCACCTCCTGGGCTATTTGAATAGTGCAATTCGGAATTATTTATTTACCATGCAATAAACAATTGGCAATAAACGAGCTAAAATGAGGATAACCGTCACTTAATTTGTCACGGCGAATTAAATTATGGTTTACAATGTGGTTGGCAACTGCTCAGTCTGTTTTTACTGTGGTACGGTTAGCATCATATGTTGATGGATACTTTAGTACCTTTGTAAGCTAATTAAATTTTTTCAACATCATTTTTTTTGACAGCCCAAAGCGATACATGTCTACATATGTATGATATAGCCAAAGGCTTTATGATATAGCAATGTATCGCTTTGAACTGTCAAATTCCAATGATATTTGATAGTTCAAAGCGATAAATGGCTATATCATATCGTGTTTCGGTGGTCATGCTAGTCGAGCAGGCCAGGAACGAGATGTTTACACAATCTCAAAGTTTGTTACAAACGAAATTTGCAATATATTCAGACACTGAAAAAATCGTTGGGCGGGCAAACATTAAATATTTTCCATGAAAAAAATAGCCGCCTTTACCGACTCCCGTTCATAAGCACCAGCTCTCGAAAGGGATATTTCTGACGACAAATTTTCATTAAACAAACACTCATTGACACTTGAGCAGGACCACACAGGACCGGCACAATCAAGATGGCGCGGGAGACGTCACAACAGCGGCAACGCGGGATGATTGATTTATGCGCGGCGCAGTAGGTGGCGCTCGCATGTGCCCGGCCTCGGTTTGTCTATGATTTGGCGGGAAAACAGCTGTCAGATTCGGTTAAAAACTTCTTTGTACAGATGTAGTTGATAGGTTTAATAATAACAAAAGAGACAATAAAAGTTTGTTTTGATCCCTGTTTATATGATAATATAATTTTATCAGATTTTTACAAGCCCTCTTTTGATACAAAGAAAGCGTTTTTAAATGGGTACCTGCTTAATATCATAATACAAAGAAACACCGGACAGAAATTTTATGAAAAACAGTGTTGCATTAAATAAAAATTTTGAGCACATTTTGCTTATAAACAAATTTTATAACAACATTAATGTTATAAAATTTGTTGCCATGCTATTAAACGAGTAAATAACATCGATGTTTCTAGTTTACTTTTTAAAGAATCTATCATTAACTGCCGTGTGGTGACGGCAGAGTAGAATGCAATTGTCACCACCCCAAATCTCTCCCGTGGGTGTCGTGCAAGGCGACTAAGGATAAATCAATTGTGAGGAATGGGCAGCAGCGTTTCTCTTATACCACTTAGCAATAACATTGTACTGCGACTTTTGTACCCGATAAATGGCAATAGGCTCGCCACCTATTACATGGCACCTAACATAATTGGCGAAACGAGAGTGCTAGTTTACCTCTGCCTACCCATTCGGGCATATAGGCGTGATTTATGTATATTTATGTATCATAAACATGAATTTTTATATTTTTTCGTCATATGATGATGATGACCAGCCAGCCTTTTAATGACCCCCTTTCGGGGGAACAGGCCTTCCTTATGGATGAAAGAATATAGGGAGAATGGGCAATAACCTGCCACGCTGTCCCAGTGCGTATTATCGACTGCATAATATGCAGCAGGGACCAACAGTTTAACGTGCCTTCTGAAGCACGGAGAAACACGAGTTTATATTTTTTGGTCACCTATCCAATGACCGGCTTAGCGAACATTACTTAGTTTACGCAATCGCAGGCCGAAAGCGCTATGTGCTAGCGAGCTCCTTAAAAATGGATTCAACATTAGCAACTAAGAATATTTATTATCGTAGGCAACGAATTGCAAAAGGTCCATTGCGCGTTGATGGATTGCGTTGCTCTGAGATAAATTCAGGAGTTTTGATTCTTTTCCGTTACAAAGCATCTAGACGCTTTGTAACCGAAAAGAATCAAATGGTTTATGTTGACTTATTGCCTTAATACGCCGTGTGGTGACGAGAGAGCAGAATACGGTTGTCACCACCCCCATCTCTCCCTTGGGTGTCGTACAAGGCGACTAAGGATAAATCAGCGATGAGGAATGAGCAGCAGTGTTCCTCTTATACCACCTAGCAATGGACTGCGACTTTTGTGTCCGATAAATGGCAATAGGCTTGCCACCTATTACATGGCACCTAACATAATTGGCGAAACGCGGGTTCTAGTTCACCTCTGCTTACCCCTTAGGGGATATAGGCGTGATTTATGTATGTATGTATGTACTACCACAGATACTAGACGATGACATAATAATGGAGGAGCTCCAAGGCCGGTCGTTAGATGGGTGACCATCAATATTTTTCTTTGAGTTCCTCCATGCTCCAGGAGGCACTTTTAGCTGTTAGTCCGGGGTGTATCTGCAGCCATTTCATACACACGAATCCGCACTGGGCCAGTGTGGTGGATTGTGGCCCATTCTTCCTATATTGTTCGATCTATAGAGAAGGCCTGTGCCCCAGCAGTAGGGACATTAAAGGGTTGATGATGACTACGAATGTACATATATACATACATATGGCACGCCTTTCTCCCACAGGGGTAGGCAGAGATCACTTCTTTCCACTTGCTACGATCCTTACATACTTCTTTCGCTTCATCATATCTCATCAATCTCTTAATGCATGCCCGTCGGTTTCGGGTACTCTTGACCTGGCCCTTTTTCAATAGACTTTCAATTTGATTATAAAAGATCCGCCTAGGCCTTCCCCTTCCTATTTCTCCATGTAAATCCTTTTTGTTATTCTCCTTTCATCCATTCTTTCGACGTGCGAACCATGCGAGCATCCCTTACTCAATCCTTGTCATAACATCTTTCAAACCACACCTTTCTCTTATCACACTGTTATACAATCGATTGCTCAGCCTTACTCCAGCCATGCTCCTCAACGCTCTCATTTCTCCTGTATTTATTCTACTTTCATGCTTCTCCTCCCATACCCAACTTTCACTTCCATACATTAATTTTGGAACCAGTACTCCCTTCTGAACAGCCATACGAGCCTTTCTGGACTCGCTTTGGCTGTTCATAAAAGTGTGCAAAGTCCCGCTTTACTTTTCTTTTCCAGCTCTCGTAAATACAGATCCCAAATACACAAACTCTTTCACTTGTTCAACATTCTCACTCGCAATCTTAATTTCACACTTTGTCATTTGTTCATCTACTTTCACTACGAATGTAATCGGGGTCTAACTAGGAATGGTTTAACAAAACGTGTCTTTCGATGAACGGAGCTCGAGTCTTCCATGCTGGCCTGTCCCCGTAGCAAAGGACGTGGACAAAATCTCCCCGGGGGAAAGAAAATATTTTCTTCTTGCTGTAACTCCCACTAACTACCGAGACAAAACACTGTCGAGTGGTGGAGAGAGATTTTGTACACGTGCTAGGCCTACTGGGAGCAAAAAAATAATGTAGAAAACTACAGTTCAAAGCGACAGAATGCTATATCTTAAAGCCCTTAAGGTTATATCATATAGATAATAATTATCTATTAGTATGATATAACCTTAAAGCCTAATATTATAATATCACCTTGGGTTGTGGGAAACCACCAGCATAACCAAAAAGGGTTGGTGTCAGGCAGGCAGCCGGCTGTACCTAAAACCTAAGCTATAACCTTGAGCAGTACCTATGGATTGGAATGTTGTCAACCCAATTCCTCTCTCCGTTCATCGGTTTTTTGACATGGTCCTTTCCTACAGTCTAGCTTTCTGTCAGCTGAGCGTTGCCATTGTATTGTAGCTACGTCAGAGCGCTACGTAAACAAAGTGTCGAGTAACCGAGAAATGATTGATCAGCAAAAAGTACGACAGCTCACGATAACAATGGAGTCAAAACCAACTGTAGACCTAATGACTGTTGTGATAAGGCAGAACGAGATTAGCAAGTCCTGAATCACGATTACAAAGTTTCTGGAGGAACTCAGAATATATACAAGATCCGACGGAGTACAGTCGGACCGCGGTCTCAGAGTGCACACCTGAGGGGCTACTCTTTAAATTAATTGGAGTCGGTTTTGTGTTCCCATCGCTGTCAAACGTTGCTATCATACCTAATGAGTGAGAGAGACTGGTAGACTAAGACGATTGCAACCGGCTTGCAGAGTTAGGTCGCTGGCTTGGAGGAAGATCTTCCCTTTTTCGCTGAGTATGCGGCGACTTTACTGCATACCCACAGTATTATTGATTTCCAGAAGCATGCGCCTACGCATCGTATTGATTTGCACCAGCAATTCACGTATTATTTCCATGCAACAGGATTGGAAGGCGTTATGTTATCATTATTGATTACAATTAACATTTCTAATGAACCCAAATGGGCAGCGGTGCGAAACAGTCACGCTTTATTTCTGAAAAGGAAATAACTGGCCTATGCAGGCTTTCAGTTTGTTTACACTTTAATAATTAATTGAGGAGATTGTAACGGCAAGATTATAACCGCCTCCGTGGTCTAATGGTTTGACCATCGGAATTAAGGTCCAGAGGCCCCGGGTTCGATCCCCAGGGGGGATCGAATTTTAAAGGTTCAGTTGGTGTTTTTTTATGCTAGAGAGGGAAGCTCTTGCCCTTCATCTCACCTGATGGTAAGTGACGATAAGGACTTCTTTGAAGTCCGCCTGGCTAGCTACCACCATCTTATCAAAATATGTCGCCATAATAATAATGTAAACAGCATTATTGTGTTCCGACAATGTGTGATAAGATAATCAGCCCCTCTGTGGTTGAGGGTTCCAGGTGAAGCTCGATTCCATTTTCGTCCCTTATCGTCGGTGAGATGAAAGGCTAGAGCTTCCCTGTCTAACATAAAAAAAACTGTTCTAGAGCAGTTTTTTAACTTTTTTTTAGTTAAGCAGTTTTTTTAGTTAACTCCCTCTTATCAATAGAGTTTGACTTTTTCGTTGTATGTATTTGCGGATTGGGTCGTAGGAAAATTGAGTTTTTATTAGACAATTGCATTTAGGAAACCATGACCTCCTTAATCATTATTATCAGTGGCAGAATTAGCCGTGCAATGACGGCAGAGCAGAATGCAATTGTCGCCACCCCCATCTCTCCCACATTGTAATTTCATCTTTTACTGCCGCACTCAGAGACGTCAAATTTAATGAGTACTTAATGTCAAAAAATCTCATTTAAATCTAGACCATAAACCCGGCAAAAATAGCGACTAGTTTTGAATTGTCATTTTTTGACATCAAGTATTCATTAACGTTATTTGACGTCTTTGAGTGCGGCAGTTAGTTGTATAACCTTGTCTATAGTGTAAGCTCCACTTAAATAGTCATCCATATAGAAATCTATCAGCACCAAATCATTAATAAACTCTGAAAAGTTTCCTGTTTCATCCTCAGCTAGTTGCCTTAATGTTTACTGCGATTTACGTGCCCGATGGATGGCAATGGGCTCGCCACCTATTACATCTTAATTGGCGAAACGTGGGTGTTGATACACTTCACCTCTGCCTAGCCCTATGTGGATATAGGCGTGCTTTATGTATGTATGTAGAAATAGAATGAAGGTGTTCTCTTCAGTGATGCACATGCAGTGCTTCATGCCCTTGCAGTGAAGTGCTACAAGTACCTACTAGTGGCGTATAGCTTGAATACTCTTGAATGCAAACTGAGTAGTATATATGTCGTGGCCAAATCGTAGAATTGATCACTTCATGATGTGGCCGACCATTTCATGAAATGGTTGCATTTCATGAAGTGGCCAGCTAAAACTGACCATATCGTTGAAACGTCAACGTTTGATGATATGTCCATCCACATTTGGCCATATCATTAATGTAGTTAATGTTTAGTATTTTTAAGTTGCGCTCGTTTTTTGAGTGACTTAAAACGTAAAATTCTAATAATTTGGTGTTGTAACGACCTTTCACTTCACTTTTATCTTCCATTACAACATTACTAATAGTTAATTTATTATGTTATTTGTCCGCCGCCATGATGCATCACAAAAACAAATCGAAATAAGCGCCTCTAACGGTGGTTAATGTAACTATTTTACGATATGATCAATAATGTTTGGCCATATCATGAAATATCCACGCGTTTAGCTGTTCATATCGTTAAACGTTGTTTATTCATTGATCTGGCCAGACCATTATCATGATATGGTCAGTTAGAGTTGGCCATTTCATTAAATGCCACCATTTCATGAAATGGTCGGCCACATCATGAAGTGATCAATTCTACGATTTGACCACGACATATCCATCCAAAAACCTATTTTGGGCACATAGTAAAAAGTGATTACTGATAAAATTATAATTTACGAGGTGTGGTTATTGTTTAAATAGCAAGAATATTTTTTTGGCGAGTTTTCCTATTGCTGTATAGAACAATAGGAAAACTTGTAAAAGTGAATTATAGTTTTGGTCGTATTATAATACGACCAAAAAAATGCAATAGGTACGTATTATAATTATGATAGTATTGCTTTTATTAATTGGCGCCTGACCTAGATTCCAAAATAATGAACACTTTATTAGTACAAGGACCTATACTTGTACTAATAAAGGGTCGATACTTATTTTTTACTCCGCGATCAGTGAAAGTTCATTCAATCCATCACTAGCACCTTTACGGTGTGACGGATGATATGAATCAAAAGGGAGTTAATGGCTTGATGACGTCTGACCGATATGAATGGGAGAAGAAGAGGTAGGTACCGCTAACAAAGAGTACGCAGGGTGTTTTGTACTTTTATTTTTCTTAAAATGGTAACATAACTGCAATTTATCAGTGAGGCAAGTCATGAAGAGGTGTTAGACAACAACTCGCATCGTCAAGGTTTTTATTTCGAATGATATAAGCTATGTAAAATTCCGAAGTGTTTGATTTTAATTTTTAACATTTTCAAACATGGTTTGTATCATTTTTGATCGATTTTTATGCAATATCTGATATTATACTAGAAAATTGTGTTCCAAAATTTGTTTCTTAACCGAGGTTATGCCGCCATTATACTTGCTGTCGAAAATTTTAAGCTTTTTACCCCAAGGGGACGTATTAAGAATCCAAAGAGTGCGCACGCGTACTCTTGCTTGTATTAAACAAATATAGATAGATAGCTTATTTTTGTCAGCTTGCTTATGCTTTAAGATTTTGTACTCATGAACTCATCTGAAAAATTACCTTTTCATCGTTGATGCTTGTTGAAGGACTAATTACGCCAGTAGGTTAAAATTGGGGCACCTGGATCAAAAAAGATCCAGGCACCCCAATTTTAATCTATTATTTATTCATGTTTTCATATATTCAATGTTCATCACTCGACTCTTTCGAGTAATGAAAAGTGAATAGTACGCACCATGCGAGGTCGTTGACAACTACTTAATCTATTTTATGTTGTATCTTACATATGTTGCAGCATACCGCCACCCCTCCGTTACGGTATTTTCTCTATGTGTTTATTCATGTTTTCAACTATTTTTTTTAAGTATCCATAAATAATGAACTTACTCGAAAGGAGTTTTCAGTTTTCACTCATGCCATCAGAAATCAAATTTAAATCAGTCTTTTAATCGGAGATCCAGGTACCCCAATTTTCACTATTCGTTTATTCATGTTTTCTGCTATTCAATTTGTTAATCTTTTTTAATTATATATTTAATTCGATTAAAAAAATAACACCTAGTATTTGACAATAATTATTAAGTTAAAATAGGTATTGAACAGGAATAAAACCAAACAAAATATTAAGTAAATAGAAATTTATTGGTAACATAATATTTTTTTTACAAAACATATATATCTAGTTAATATTTTAACTAAAAACTGAAAGCAACATCTAAGACTAGTCTATTAATATTTACAATTATCATACAATTCTATTAATTTCATTGATATTAAATTTCAGTGATTCTTAAAAGTAAAAACATTGTTTTCTCTACACCACTTATCCAAACAAAATACATTTTTTAGGGCACATACGTTATTATGATGTATACAGCTCATAATATCCATCGAAGTTGAATATTTCTCATACAGTGTTAATAAACTAGGACAATTTTTATCTTCTAAGTTATGTACGTTATTGTTATTAAATATATCTTTTATCCATAAAACTTTTTCATTGCCCTTAGTTAGTATACATTTATTGTTAAAAAAATTGCCTGTAATGTTTTTAATATTAAAATAAGGTATACATCCTTCATTCCAATAAATTCCTCTATTTTTTTCAATCCAGGCTACTTGCAAGCGTTCTTTTTTTGTTAATTCATAAAATGGGTATGGTGGTTTTATTAACCACACAAAGATTCGACTATTCCAGAGTATTGCTATTTCTTTTGCTATAAAATGGTTTTGCTTGTCTTTAAATCCTTGTACATCCACTATCACATTCATGATAATTTTCTTACAATATTACTGAGCGGTTTGTATTCAAATAGACGGTCATTTATAATCAGACAATAAGCAGTTGTATTATCTGGTATATCTTCTGAACATTCGATTTCTATCCGAACATCAACGGATCCAGTTTTTAGTGAGTCGTTTTGTCTTGAGCAATCGATCACAAACAACGGAGCTTTTTCTTTGAACTGAACAAAGTCTAGCAACGGATCAACACCGTCGTTGTAATACGACTGACGAAAGTTAGCATACATTTCGTATAATATACTGTATTTATTTTGATCAAATTTCAGATTTAGTGAGTCATACGGAAAGTATTGTGAATTCAAAAATAATTTAAGGTTAGTTACTTTACAATGATCGAACTCTGCATAGCTTTTAGCTTTATCACATTTTCTGTTAGTTTGTAAGCAAAAAATCACATATCTTGGTTTTTCCAACTGAGACGCCGTTTTGATCGACCATGAATGTTTTGCGGTTTTTGGTAAGAACGGATATTCATACAAATCCCAATTCCTGAATGCTATCTGTACAGGACGATCCTTTTCTAAATATTTAAGTAATAACAATTTATTACGATCAGAAACTTTTATATGTGGAACACGCCACTGAACTTTTTGAATTTCTATTTCGATACTATCATTACCTTCCATTATCGCACAGTTTGAAATGGAATTACTTCTTTGTAATATAAGTTCATGTCTGCAATTTATGACTATTTTAGAATAGTCTTCTGCAAAACCTAATATTTTATTTAATGGTATAATGACACTAAAATATCCCACTTTCAGAGTTGTACCTTTCATATTCCATCCCCAAACTGCTGCAGCTTTGTTTTCACCTTCATTCATAGATATATAGGACTTTATAGTGCTAGTAATTCCTGCATTTTTAGTACGATCGATTTCAACACCATTTAATTCATAACGAATATCTTGAAACAAATATGACATTGGGTTGTTAATAAACTTAACATCTTTTTTAACCACTTTTCCTAAGGAGTCTTTCGAAGTCACGTTGGCATAGCCTTCTATGTAAATAGAACTACCTGAAGGTAGTACGTAAACGTCTTGTTGATGGATAGGTATTCTTATTTCATCATTGTCTTTAAAGCTGTTATTATATGGATTATAATTATGGATTTCATAGCTTTCGATTGAGTTATCTTGACACGGTATATCACTGATTTGCAACATTATGTAATTTAAACCCAAGTTCTTGTAAAAACCTTCTATTCGCTGTAGTAATATTTTTTGTTTTTTCTACTCGGACACGTCTGACGTGTTTCGATATTGGGAGTGTAATATTGCATACTCTTTTTGGAGTAGGATATTTATTGAATATTAACATGTTACTATGTCAGGCGATAAAATATAAATCAGGATATATTTAGTATCAATACGTAGAGCAATAAAAATAATTAGTTTAGTACACAATAATATCTTATAGCTCCTTTCGCAATCGCTGGATGAATGTACCTATGCTATTAAAGTTGTCATATTATATATGTATCCGAATCAAAGTAATGAAAGCAAATTAAGCGATTAACTGCTTTTTTTTTTTTTTGTAAATTATGTCTTCTTTTCTCCCAAAATGACATTAGAAATTTTAAGCATAAATGACCGCAGTTAAATAAATGTTTTTTTTGTAAATTGTTGTAATTATAATGTATGTTACTTCCCATGTATTTTATCAATTCTTTTGGTGGTTTTAAGTTACCATAACTATCAAAATATTCGATATAATCTTCACATTTTGCATAGGCTACCCAATGAGTACCAGAGTTCTCGGAGGTATCAAGATTAATGACACCACATTCCATTGGGAAAGGTTTTTGCGGTAATTCATCTCTCATAAATACACCTCGAAAAAAAGGGATATTATACGAGTGCTTTATAATATCAATATTAGTTAAAGCTCTCCTGGGTAGCCTACAATTCAGTTTTTTTTCTTTGAAACAAAAATCCCTAATCCATCTTTATATGGCTTCAGATGTAAACCTTTACCAATACACACTGCTTCGATTTGCTTATTATGTCTTTCCAATTCAGACAATTGTTTTTTAGCAGTTTTATATTCATTTATCACTTTTGCGATTCCAGCAGCACCTCCAACTAAACTACCAGCAGCAGATAAGCCTGCAAATATTGGTATTAAAGGAAGAAATCCTCCAGTTTTGGGTATGGGTATAACTCTTGGTATATTTATAGGTATATTTGATGCTAGTTCTTGTGCTGTTGTGTATGCCAACTTTACTAAAGCGTTTTTACATTTCGGCTTTATGCTATTTATATGCTTTTTTGTGCGCAATACTATATTTTTAAAGGTTTTTTTCAAACTTATTTTGTCTTGATTGTTACTTTTCTTTTGTGTTTTTGTTTTTAAATTTAAATTTAGCAAAGTTGGTTCTCGTTTCCTCTTCATTTTAATGAAGCTTAAAACGATAATATTTAATGAACTCAAACTTTAAATGTGTCACTTGTACGAACGTGATGAATGGAATGAAAAAATATTAACATGCAACCACTTAAATTGAATTTGTTAGAGCGATGATGAAACTCAAATATCTATAATACATTCGCTTTACTTATCCAACTATTTTCGCTAGTTGGGAGCCCAAGCCATTTAACAAACACAAGGTTCCCCTTTCTTTTTAACACTTTTTCAATTAAATATATATCATGATATTTAGTTTTCTGAATTTCTTGTGAATAAAATGCTCCGAGTATTGGCCTTCTTTTTGAATCTTCTAATAAATAAGTTGTAGGCGTACTTTCTTGTATTTTAATAATTTTAAATATTTCCGTTGACCAATTAGGGGTATAACTTTTATCAAAATGAGCCTTATGCTTGCTTATTCTCACATAATCACCAACTCGAAATTTTTTACATTTTTTTATTTTTTTAGAGTGAATAATGTTCATATATCTTTGTACTACTTCTCTTTTATTGGCATGACAAATTGTTGCTGGAGGCTGACCAACAGTCCTATGCATAGTGTTGTTATATTCAGTCATCTTTTTCTTTAGTACTCCATTATTCCATTTATAATTTCCGATTAAGTTAAATTCTTTATACAATTTACCCTTTAGTGTTCTGATGAATCTTTCAACAATTGAAGCCTTTTTAGTTGAGTAAGTAGAATAGTGATTTATATTAAACCTATTCATAATATTTTTAAATTTGTTATTATAAAATTCTTTTCCATGGTCCGTCTGTAGATTTATTGGAACGCGTCCATTTTTTAAAATCATTTCAAAAGCTTTAGATACATGCTCTTTATCCTTTTTTATTAGCCCGATTGCCCATGCAAACTTTGTAAAACAGTCGATAACTACTAATATGTATTTGTAACCTCCATTAACTCTTGATATTGCTTGCATGTCTATCAAATCAGCTTGCCAAAGATCATCTATACCTTTAAGTATTACATTTCTTCGAGGATAATTAATTCTAGCGTTTCTACATATTTCGTTTACAACATCTGCTTTGCTCATAGTGCTTGTTTAATTTGCCCACAATATCTTTAACATTAATATTTACTTCAAGTTTCTTTATTTTGTTGATTAAAAGTATCATCAACTTGTTAATATCCTCAATTTTTTGAAAGACATTCGTTTTAAGATCGTATATATCTGCTTTACAACAATAAGCACACAATTTTGATTTACTTGACGATCCTAAGACTTCAATGTCATCGTTTAAATGATATTTCTGCATTCTCGATATTAACTCTGATTATCACGTTCATGAACATGCATGATCAATGTTCTTGTCGTACTAATCATCGATATGGTAGCGTGTGTCCTTTTATTTTTTTATAATACCAGCTTCTGTAAGCTCTTCAATAATTGATATAATTTCGTTATCATGATTAGTGTTACCAGCACTTTTTGATGCAATTAATAGTTTTAATCTTTCGATTAGTTCATTAGGGTCATCCCAATATACATAGTCTGTTTCACTTTTGTATTTCTTGTATATCGGGATATGACCCCCACATTTAGCTATGTCTTTTTCATTGGAATGATTCCATTTTTGAATGAATAATGGTTTGATTATTTCGCAATATTTCAAACTTTTGTCGCCTTTAATCTGACCATTTGAACTAAAGCCTCGTTTATGAGCATTTGTGTAAACAAGAATATCTTTATAAGTAATTTTGTCTTGTTCGCTAACAATATTCAGGTTAGGCTTATTGCGCATGAGAAGTTCCTTTAAACCTGGTGTTAACTTATATTGCTTGAAACCAATGGTCACTACTTGGTATTTGTCTGACTTTGATGTATTGCTAGTAGACGAAAATGAAACTTTGGAATTTCCCATCATCAAGTTTTTATTTTCACTGCGTATTCCAAATGGGATATTAATATTATTATCATATATATCTATTACTTCTTCTTTTTCTAGTGACATAAGGGTATCATTTATTTTTCTATCTGACACAAGTGTATCATCACTATAATCATAATATTCTAAACTTTCATCTGACTCTATCGGTGTATTCTTGCTTAAGACTGTATAATCTAAAGAAGAGTTTTGATCTTCTACGGAGTCATTTTTACTCATATCTATCGAGACGTTAAGCGTAGGTTTATCTTTATCGTTAGCTTTAATGATTGTCTCTAAATTATCTGTGATGGGTTTGAACACCTTCTTAAATTTCATATTTGCTTCATCTTCTTCATTTTGAATAGCTTTTATTTTATTTTTAATAGTGTCAACTGACTTAATTAATTGCTTTTTAATCTCTGTGTCCATTATTTTATTTTGAGTTATACTCGACTGTTGTTCACAAATATTAAAATGAAATAATATATTTTTAAAAGTCTGTGTTATTATATACTCGGGATTAGTCTTCATTTTTTTTCGATACTATAAATAAATGAATGTATCGAAGCCTTGTCTATACCTTCCTCTATCCAGAGCACAATCTTTGTTTATGGTTAAAAAACTAAATTGATTTAACCATATTGTAGCACATAGCTTTTTAAATTCTAACCAACTCATATCTGTATTCACATGTTCGTTATATATATGTTTTAAATTGATATCATCTTGTTTGAAAATAATCAAGAGATTAACATTATCGCGTATTAATTGTTTAGGTATTTTGGAATAAGTTTGAGACAGATAAAAACAGTCTATCTGACTGTGTCTGCCCATAGCGAAATAATTACGAATATTTACTTGATTTTCACACGCCACATCATCAAAAATAATGATGGAATTTTTTAAAGCATTTTTTGGTGAAATCACGTCCTTGCTATCATTAAAAATATATAATTTAGCATTAGGAATACATGTAAAAACGTTTTCTAAATAACGATATTTCGGTTGAAAAGATGTCTTCGAATACAAGTAAATATTTTTGAATTTAAGACCATTTTCATGTAACAATAAATTCACCATCACATTTGTTTTCCCACAATTTGATGGGCCACATATAATACATCGAATTGTGTTAGGCAGCAGTACACTATGTTTAGTTAAGCGGGGATTATTTCCTGTTTTTATAATGTTGACTTCTAAAGTGTCTGGTTGCTTGACGAACTTCATTTTAAGTATGAAATAAAAAATTGAGTTACAATCTTTTATATACCTCTTTCTATTCATTCTCACATCATGAAAAATAAAATAAAAACGCTCTTCATTGTTTTACTCATACATTTATTACAACAGTCGTAATAATGAAAATAGTAAAAAAAACAATATACACACATTTGCGAAGTTACATATCTTATTCTACTTAGATTAGTATTATATTTATTTTATATTCTATCAGACTCGATATATTTTTATTGTTATGATATAGTGCTACAATGACCCCATGGGAGTGTATGAATTTTATCTTTTTGTATTTGTCTTTTATCATCATTCCCATTGAGTAGTTGCTTGTTAATCTGCTGCGTATATAAAATATGTTTAATTGATCTTATCAATCTCATGTTGCATCTTGTGCTGTTTTTTTTATAAAGAGTATTTTTGTAATCAATCATTTGTAATTTCTGAGTAACTGTTTTTGTAATACCTTTCGCTTTATTTATTTTACACTTTAAGCTATTTATACAATACAATTTAGCTCTTAAGCCAACAAATTCAGTAATTATATCACCACCCATCTCGTCTTTGAATAATCCAGGAACTTTTTGATTTATTTTTGGAATGTTATACTCATTACATGAAGAGAAGTTACTAGTATCAAATTGTGAAATGTTATCTCTTAAATCTTTATAAAAATCTTCAGTATATATCAAATATAACAAACTATCAGTGTCTGTGTAGCATAGCTCTGCCTGTTCTTTATATTTCTCTTTGATAAAATCATAGTGAAATTGATACATATGATGTTTTGCGTATTCTAATACAGAAAATCCAATGTAGATCGGTCTATCCAGCATCACTTTTTCATGATTTAACTGGATGGCTACAAAGTTTTCTGAAAATATATGAATGCTTTTTAGATTAGGCTTTGTAATTAATTTCTGCGCGGTTAAATATTTATTTGTTGAATTTCGATTATCTGTCCATCTATTAATTAATTTAATATGTACTTGTTTATGTTTATTTTCGATAGTTTTACCGAAAATTGAATTATTTAGTAGTTTGAAAAAGTCTTTTTCAAATGTTGTTTTTGATGATTGTCTGAGAGAAGTATTAAGATCAATGTAAGGTTTCAAGAAACATTCCTGTCTGAATCTTAGAATTCGATGAATATTTAATAGTATTAGACCATGTTTTATACATTGTTTTAAATGCACATAATGAATGACATAATTAAATTTATCATAGAGGCTAGCAATTAATTTTTTTACTTTACTTTCCGGGGATGACATTTTTTCCGCGAGGAAAGGTAAGTCTTGATGTGCTTCATGCAAGTGATCTGGATACAACAAATCCACTTCTAAAATATAGCCATAATCATTTTCATCAGAAATATCCATTACATCAAAATATTTTATTTCTTCTAATGACAAAAATCTAAACTCAGAAACAGGGTACTTTTTTGTCATAGCGTACCCATAGAGATTATTACAGTCTAAATATACAAGATATGAAGACGGTACTGATTGATTATAGTTTGGTAAGTATTTATTAGATGCAGTAGCATGGCGTAAGGAGCACTGTGCTAGACCGCCACGAATACCATTTTCCAGCATTTGATAAATTTCTATATCACTAATCAGTTCTAATTTAACATTCGTATGAAAAAGCATCGCATCCCAACTCAAACTAGGTGATGTAATATAATAAGCAGGATCCAGTTTATAATATAAAAGACTTGTATTTCTAAATTTTTCGAATATATCACATAAAAGTAACACGTCAGTTTTCAAGTACAAATCTGTATATTCTCCAAGATTAGAAATATTAAAATAATTCCATACAGCACAAGCATGCGCATAATCTTCGTCAGAAATATGTACCCCACTTAGAAAATTCATAAAACATGATTTAGGTGGAAGTTGTATTTCATCAAGTTTTGACCAACTGTTCATGTAATCGTACGGATAAACACCTTTTTTTCTGAGTAATTGTAACTGTTCTTTATTTTTAAACTCATTTGATAAGTGAAAGAAATCATTTTCAGATAAACTTTTAGTTAACATATTAAGACTTGAACTTAGAAATTGGAAAGAATCTATGAACTTTATTTCAATAGGGCGCGTACTATTGGTGGATTCGATAATTTTTGTAATAGAAAGGTATTTTTCTTTAGTCTTTGGAATAATTTTAACCATTCCTTCATATTTCATTAGTTCTTCAATAAATAAATGTGCGTCATAGCCTGATAGATTATGAAAAACAACAGGAATGAATTGACACACTCTATGCATCAGGTTACAGTGAGAATGTGCCGCTCCTCTAAATTCAGACGTAACATGATCGTGATCTAAAACCTTATCATCGAATAATACTTCATTGCATATGTGACATAAGGTAGCGTTTCGAAACCGAGTCTCTTGATCAGGTGTTAAAGGTGACATCGGCTTTTTTTCTAATAATATTTTATGAATAAATTTAGCATCGTTAATTAATGATCTTATAAACACTTGAACACAATCTCTACCTCTATATGAAACATATTTGTTTAAGGTTTGATTGTGAGAACAACAAATATAATACCCAAAACAAGAAGGTTCATGTTTTAGCAATATTTCAGTATTTTCAGATTTCTGTTTATTATAATTTATTAAAAGACACTCAAAGTCAGCATAAATCACAAAATTAATTTTTTGTTGTCTTTCATAATGATTGAACTTCAAATAAGAATCTTTTTTCGGTAAAACATAC
Organism: Cataclysta lemnata; assembly: GCA_963931975.1. Taxonomy (NCBI): domain Eukaryota; kingdom Metazoa; phylum Arthropoda; class Insecta; order Lepidoptera; family Crambidae; genus Cataclysta; species Cataclysta lemnata. Next base: position 1,512,083 of record OZ008355.1, on the reverse strand, counting down.
AAAACTCCATCACACTTATGTGATCTGTACTTAGATTCATCAGAAAAGTTCTGTAAACAGCCATCACATAAGTATATTTTACCTTTATGATTTGTTATTTGACGTCGCACTAATCGATTAAGATTTTTTATTAAACAATAGTGCCCTTTATTACCTCGTTCGAAATAGAGGAGATTGATATGGTCAATTTTACGACATTTAGTTAAATATAAGGGTCCAGTCACACAACATTTGTTATCTAGTCCATACACGTTAATACTTATATCCGGATTATTGGATTCAAATTGTTTAATATCGAGCATTGTGGGAGGAAAGGACATTCCCTTTATATTAAATATTGATGAATAATGTGGATACGACTTTACTCTGCTTACGTTGTTTTCAGCAGGGTATAGTGCGGCAATTATTGACCACAGGAAGCAGTGACTGTCAGTATTGTGAATGTTAATACAACTCTTCGAATGTTTGATAGATGGTGGTAGACCTATGTAGGTACCACCTCTCAGAGGGCAGTATTTATTTACATTAATTTCCATATGACTAATTTTTAAGATAGTCCAACCAGATTCACAGTGCTGAAATTCAGTCAATTTTGTTATTAAATTATCTGACAGTCGTGAAAATGTTTCATCAAAATCTGTCGACTGATAAATAGTTTCATATTTTGTAATAAACGACTTTAGTTGAATTTCATTCGACTTTGGTAAAGTAAAATAAGAAAATAGTTCAAAATTTAATTTAATGCAAGTATGCTTTTTCAATGACATGTTAATCAAATGTGTAATGTCTTTTTTATTGTCGCTCAGAAACGATTCTGCTATGAGATACTCGACTTTCTGAGCTGGGTTTAAGCGATAAGTTACTATGCGCTTCTTAAATGCGCTAGTCACAATATTGATATTATCAAATTCGGTCTTCAATAAACAGTTCGATTTATGTATATTAGTTCTCAAATGGTATCTGTATTCATTTCGTGATATTAATATTTGGCATTTTTCACATTCGATTAACGTATTGTCTTCAACAGCTGGTGGTGGGAGCGGTACTGGTTGTAGTGGAACTGTTACATAAATAAAAAAACAATGTTAGATATAAATTTGCAAATGCTTGTATTAATATTAAAGTAAACATGATTAAGAAGTAATTGTTTGAATAGGTATAATTATAAGTTTTATTAGGTATGATTAATATTAGTATGAAATTATTAAGAGGCTGGCACATAATTCAAAGTAAATAAAAATGTTTTTATGAATATCCGGTAATAATTTCTGGCCGACAATCCTTGAACTCTTTACGAGTGGCTTTTATAAAGCTAGTTAGGTGCTCCCATGCCTCAGTACCAGCGTCCGACTTATTCTTTATAGTTATAATGGTATGACGCCATCTATTCATCGGTTGTATATTCTTGATTTCATCGCATTTGTAGACCTTTAACTCTACATAGTGCGATCCCTCTTTCCCCGCATTACTCTGTCGTACTACACCGTGCGGAACCCGTTTAGTAATATATGAATGAATCGTTGCTTGCTTTTTACCGGTTTTTGGTATGTTGAATGCTTCATCGTCGCTGTCGGTGCCGAACACATCGCTGGCAGAAGTTTTTCGGCAGAGTGTAGGCGTATTGGTGGGAAGTGGCTCGGAAGTGTGCGGGTAAATATTCTTCTTTTTCTTGGGCTCATGTTCAGCACTGCTACGATGTGATGATGGCAAAGTCTTGCATATCTTCTCATGTTTGTGCTTCGATGATTGATCTTGAAAGAAAAAGAAAATATGTTTATATGAAAATAACTTATTTCAATGGACTATCTTCTTCCAATATAGAAAATATTGTACATTGCTTCATCTGGCGTCGAGATACTTCAATAAACTTTTTAAGGTGGTACCAAGCTTCTGTATCACAATCTGTTCTATTTTTTACTACAATATCTGCCTCTAGTCGTTTATTCTTCTGATTTGCTTTATTTATCGGATATGTCTTTAATTCTATATAGTATTTTCCAACTTTAGTTTTATGTAATTGTCGACTATATGCCTTAGGGTATTTCATAACAAGATATGAATACATATTAGATGTATTATTACCATGCTTGCTGGGTTCGACTTCATCTTCGCTGTCGGTGCCGAAGAGATCGTAACTAGAATACTTGCTCGGCGTTGCAGGTACGATTGCTGGGGACTTGCGCTTTTTCGATGTAGAAGAGCGTGCAGAAGGTGGCGAGTGCGATTTCTTTGAGGTAGAAGGTGCGGGCACGTTCATCTCTTCCTCTGAGTAGTCGGATGCATCATGACCAGTTGTATGTTTCGACCTGAAAATAAATAATAACATTCAAATGAAAAGATCAAAACATGAATAGACAGAAAACATACAACATGAAAAAAGGAATAGATAAGAAGTCAGATTAAATGAATTACTTACATTTTTTTTTCCTTCTGGATAACTGTGTGTTTGCGGGGACTTAGTAGCTGTATCAGACTGTGACATTTTCCATCTTCAACCCGGCTTAAATATACAGGATTCAAGTACGCATTTTCCATATTCGGAAAAAATACAACGTGGTAGAAAAATCATAGAATAACGAAATAAACAGTATACTAATATCCGCATCGGTGTCGATATATCACTGTAGGTAAACATCTAACTCTGGTTGTGTGGTACGTTAGTAAGCAAAAGTAAACCTTATTTTCTTTCTCATAGCATTCATTCATTGTCAAGGTGTGTGCAAGACAATAAGAATGTAATATCACTGCATGAAGATAAAGTACTGCCTTTATCGGTTTCACTATGACAGCGAAATGCAGCGTAAGAGAAAGATTGCGATCAAAGTTCATCTTCGCCATATTTGGGGGCCAGCCTGCGATGAATGAATGACTTCGTAATAACATTAAGACAAGCAGATATTTCTATCCCAAAATGCCTCCAGTAAATAATGTTTTATTACCAAGGAATAAGGCTCGCTTTGAAAGTAACATGTCATTGACACTACTGTTAAGTTGTTATAAAATAATTAAAACACATAATTTTAAGCTTTAAAGGCATAATATTTGTAACATATAAAAGACACACGAAAATGGTAAATCACAGTTGTGAAATCGATTTCTGACTGCGTACAAGTTTCGTTTGTTTATACCCAAAATTCTGGGAAAAGACATGCCGGTAAGATCTCACTATTTATATTGTTGTTTTTTATTTAAATATTATTCATTCTGTATTTCTTAGAATGCGTACGATTTCAATAAGAAATTATAATTGTTTTCACGTCGTTGTTTCAGGGATCTGATGATATAATTTTTAATAGAAGCTACTCACCAATAATACCAGCAGAACAAACAATCCGTCAAAATGTTCTCAATTATCTCGAGCAGGAAAGACCTTTCGAAATAGATGAACGTCCGAACAGTGGCTCCAGCATCCACACCACCAACGTCGACAATAACAATACTCGACGGAAAAGAAGAGCAGATGAAATTTTGTGTTCGTACATAAAAAAACCGTGTAAGAATAATTCAAGATCTAGAGTAATAAGATTACAAATATTTGAGATCGATGATTTATGTAATAATATCGATTGTAACTGTACAGCTTCTATCTGTGCTCAGCATGTGGTTGAAAATACATTTAGTGATGAAGTGTATAGGGGTGCAAAAGACTTAATTTCTAAGATTAACCGAAAACTAATGTAATTGATTATAAATAAATTTCGAACGTTTATTTTTTGTTTTATTTTTTCAATCCTTTCATTGTATATTAAGACGTCTGTTGAATAATAAGAAGTAAATAGATGATAGTTTAAAAATTGGTTAAAAGAATAACTAACAGTAATAGATGAAGGGGTAAAATTGTAGTACTTGAATAAAAAAAGGTATTTTTTCCACCCGACTTTACCCTTTCATCTATTCACATAATTATTGTGCTGAAAATATGTAAGACATAACATAAATTAGATTAAGTAGGTAGTCGTCAACGACCTCGCATGGTGTGTACTATTCACTTTTCATTACTCTAAAGAGTCGAGTGATGAACAGTGAATACATGAAAACATGAATAAATAAAAGATTAAAATTGGGGTGCCTGGATCTTTTTTTGATCCAGGTGCCCCAATTTTAACCTACTTACGCCGTAGTCAGTAGTAACTCCAACTCCAGACCTACCTAATACTCTTGATGTTCATCAGAATCTATCATTAAATGAGTCAACTCCTCAAATTGTACCTGCCGATGAGCCAGCACTGCCTACGTCAGGGTCTTTTAAACCTTCTGATATTCGACCTCAGTCAAAGAGACATGAAAAAGAAATCTGAATTTTTAGCCGGCACACCCTTTAAGAATCAACTAGAAGAAGAAAAAAGACAGCAGATAGAAGTAAAAATAATAAAATAGCAGATAGGAGAAAATAAATAAACAAGAATTCTAGAAACAATCAACAAAATTGATGAATACAGTGCAAGTCGTGAAATAATGAGATGTCTACTTTGTGCTGAAATTTAACATTGAACCGCCAGAAGAAGGTTGGATTGGATACAGACTACATCGGGTCTGGGGTCTTTACTTGTGATCTTTGCCAGGGCTGATGACTTCACTTTGCTCTCTTGCGCTCTCTTAGCTTGTATGAATGGTTGTAACTGAGTAGGCACTCTTTGAAACACAGCGTCCACGTGACGGGTGTTATGTTTAAGAATTTTTTGTAGAGTTCCTAAATGACCAAAGCTTACCTAAGTTGAACGACAAGTACAAATTGTAATGATAAAGTTGATTTTTAATAAACAAAAGTTTTAAAATGCGCTCTCTTTGGTGCCTCTACCTACTCTATGTGGAAAAACTATATTGGGCATTTTGGGATTTTTAAGCATTGCGTTGGATATCAGTGCTTATGGGATTGCCGATACAAAAAAAAATCGTGGTCATGGTAGTTATTTATACCTAACCTAACATCATAAGGGGTGCCAATTTTTCAGAATTTGCAATTGCTTTTACATTATTTCCAAAATAATTGACAAATATTTTATTAAATAAAATTATTATAAAATGAAATACTATAATATTATACTATTAATTATTACAGACGTGTGGTGACGGCAGAGCAGAATACAATTGTCACCACCCCCATCTCTCTCGTGGGTGTCGTACAAGCCGACTAAGGGTAAAGATAGCAATGAGTAATGGGCAGCAGCATTCCTCTTATACCACCTAGCAATATACTGCGATTTTATGTGCCCGATAGATGGCAATAGGCTCGCCACCTATTATTACATGGGTTTTAACATAATTGGCGAAACGTGGGTGCTACTTCACCTCAACCTGTCCCTTCGGGGATATAGGCGTGATTTATGTATTATTATGTATGTAAATATGTCAAAAAATTCTTATTTTTTCTCGAGTAGGTACTAAGGGAAAAGTAGCCACTATTAGACCACTTAACTTTAAAATGACATTACAGCGGAATTGTGATAGATGTGATTCAACACAAAATATATGAATGTGCAATTGTGCATGTGTCATTTATGATTTTTAGCATCATAGGTAGGTAGGACCTAACCGTAAAGAAAAAAAAAACTGTTCTGCCATAGTTGCTTTCTTTGGAGCACTGTTTCTTTAATTGGACCGGTGAGTTGCTATCATTGAACTTAGGAAATTTTCTGCAGTGGTCTATTCGTCGGAACTATGACAATTCAATTCAGCCGTTTTTCTCAGCTATTTTGTAAGCTTTTTAAGCTCTTAAGTTTAACCTTTTTGCTCTGAACCTCTTAAGTTTTTGTCTTTCAGCAATCGTTTAAGCTTCGCTTTCGGTAGGTACAGTACACCATATTATTACTTTATATCCTACTCATTAAGTCCAACTTCCTGCTTACTTAAAGCTTGCAGTGCCAATTTCATGATTTCTTAGTTCCCCTCGTTTTGCCATGCTAATATATAAAAGAATAAATCAAAATTTTGATTTTAAAAGTTGCTATGATTGAACAAGTCCAACTAAAGAAACTTAGATAGTATCAACTGGGCTATTGATGGCAATTCATAGAACCAATAGAGTGCGTTTGGTGTTAACTACCATTAACTTGTATATGGTATCAACTAGCTAGAAAATCTACTAGTACCGTACGTGGGTTGAGTTAGGTATTTGCGTAGGTATTTCGAAACTCCTGCAGATAGGTACTATAGGTCTACCTACCTAATGAATGAGACACCTACCTAATATTTTAAACCAAATAACAACTGGCTTGTTATAGAGCGGTAGGTAGGTACGTGTTTGTTTCACAAAAACTCATCAAAATGCAATCAGTTGAAACAGCAGTTGCAATTAGTCGTGGCGAATCTAACGGACATGAAAAATTCAATCCTCGAAGGCATACTCGGCACCATCCGAGGGATGCCGAACAGCGTGTCCGAGATTCGAACACGAATTTCGAACATGGAACGCGACGTGCCGGAGCTTTCCCGCCGCCTCGCCCCGCGGCCGTCCGTCAACGGCATTTCCCGCACTTTCCCGCGCTCCTTTGATACGCCAGCCCGCGCTCTGGGTGGCTCCCGCCAAAAGCCCGCCAATCAACATGTACGCCATGTTGTTAACGGGGCGGGACCTAACGTGCAGACAGCAGTCTGTCTCGTTCGTACAGCCGCGGCTCTCGCTCGCACGACGCGCTCTCTCATTGGCGGGAGCGCAATTAAGCGCGGGAATTCGAATTCTATTTTTGAAGTAAATGTTTTTTCAGCACTTGTTTATGGGTGCAGCGGTGCCGGCGCAGAGGACACCTGTCGGACGGGAGCTGTCATCTCGCGACGCGCGTTTTTGATTCGGCAGCTTTATAACATGGCGTCGAACCTGTGGCACATAACGTAAATCCGTTGGAGATTTATGTTGGTGAATTAACACGTTCTGATGTGGATGCTTGATGGATTTATGGGTTGTTTTGGTGTAAATCGCCCGGTAAATCTGGGTTGTACGTCGCAGGTGGGCGGGGATGGATAGGTATTGTGACCTGTCATGGGGAGGTGTTGAGAAGTTGATGTTTGGGTAGCAGTGACGATGTTGGATCGAGGCACTGGTCTCGGGAGCTTCTCAGAAGGACTCCTCATTAGTCACTTGGCTCCGAATTTGCATTTTGATTAGCTCAAGCGGCGAATTATGATCTCACTGACGTTCATTAAACGTTAAAGCGTGCCGCTTTATGGGTATCAGGATCTTAAAAGCTGTTGGGGAGGGGTTGTAACTAATTGCTTAATTTCTGTTTTTTTTTTAATCTATGGTGGAATCAATATATGGAACTATAGATGAGTTACACCAATCAAAGTTTGAGTCTTGCTTATAATTTAAATATTGTCAAAATTTACGTTTTTCCATACAAATTCTGACAGGTAATGTCCACTTAACTTTTTAAGCAGTGCCCCAAATTTGAGTTGCGTTTCTGCATTCGGGGGTGAGTCTGATAAATTAGTAGGTATCTACCTACCTTAGATAGGTAATAAAATCCTGTCTTGATAGGTCTTACTGCCGCACTCAGAGACGTCAAATAACGTTAATAAGTACATAATGTCAAAAACTGAGAATTCAAAACTCGTCGCTATTCTTTTCGGGTCTATGGTCTCGATTTCAATGAATTTTTTTGACACTTATTACTCATTAAAGTTAAATGACGTCTCTGAGTGCGGCAGTAAGTCTTGTGTTGATAGGTACAGCATTATTTTATTTTGCCAGTGTTATACCTGGGTTTTTTACCTACTAGAATACCAGAAGAAAGTTTCAAAAATTCTTAAAAATTAACATGGCTACCTACCTAACTTGTTTGTTTATTGTCATAGGATAATAGTAGATTTTCCATCAAGTGCACAAAACGAATCATTTTTGTCCGAGACTTTTAGCAGCCCGAGCCGAAGGCAAGGGCTGATAGTAATGTCGAGGATGAAAATCGTTTTGTGGACGAGTTAGAAACTCTGCTTTTCACTTTGATTGCGAGGAAATAAAACAGTGATTTATCATAACATTTCTTAAAATTCAAACTAAAATTAGTACAGTTTTGAATATTGAAGAAAAATGTTTTGACTATTGATATTAGGCTTGGGCTGCAGACCTATACAGCCTAGTATTAAATTATTTTTTAATAATAATTTTCTTATATTAATTAAATAACCTACCGTAATTGAATTTAAATTTTAATATCTATTATGTGTTAAAAAAAACACATGAGGCAAATAAATTAAAGTAAATATTATAAAAAAACAAATTCTATCTCTGAACTTGTAATTGTGTTTGGCTGCATGGCTTATTTTCTTTGTCTTAATGTGGATACATTTATGAGTAGATACGTTAATGCTCTAGAGCACAAAATTCGATTTTGTGCAGCCTATATCCTGCACAAATAAGCACTTTCAGAGCATGAGAAGTGAAAAAATTTAAACAGCTCTAGGTAGAATAAAAATAAACAAAAGCACCAATTATATTTATTTTCGACTTAATACTTAGATCTACTGATCTTATTTTCTAATAGAGGTAGGTAATTGGGCGTAAGTTACCTACAACTATACTCAGAAAGAAATGAAGAGTAGAGAAGACAGCTACATTTTTACATTATCTATCTACCCTATGCAAATGATAGGGCGATAAAAAAAGTGACATGACTTTAGAATAAGTTAGATAAGTCCGTAAAAATGGACAAACGACAATTCTTATGCTAAATGGTAATGGAGCATAAACACTGTGAGGGGCGAACCTATTGCCATACGGACGTATCAATCAACGTATTCCTGTTAGCTGTTGCAGAAAGATTGCTGCTTCCATGGAACGCTGCTGTGCCGTCTGTCCAATCCCCGATTTATTTATGCCTGTGATTTTCAATCTTTTTGAATACGCGACCCCCTTAGGCAATAGAAAACAAAGAGTGAGTCTCTATTACAATTATTTCTCACTAAAACTGTGTATTGTATTGTAGGACCTTAGTTGATATATCTGTGGTCGCGACCCACAGGTTGATAAACACTGATATTTTATGCCAAAGGCGGTGACAATAATTTTACTTGGAGAAAAAGTGTCCAGTGTTGAGGCACTTATTGCATCTGAATACCAACTGAAAATAGCCGACGATCAGTGGCAGTATGCATCAGCCATCAGAACTAGCACGCATGTTGGAATAAGGCCTTTCACCGAAACTAAGACATATTTTATGAATCTTTAAACTGTGTCAAAACGGAATTTATACGACGTACCTGGATTTTGTTACAATTCCGATATTTCGGCACAGTTACATGCACCATGGTCACGGATGACTCATGGTATTTTATGTATTCTACCAGTGCCCGAGTGGTAGAAATTCAAATCATCATCGTCTTCCTGCTATTTACACCTATTTATGTATCCCCGAAGGGTTAGGCAGAGGTGACCCAACAGCCACGCCCGGCCAACTATATTGTCTCCCATGCAATAGGGGGCGAGCAATGCCTCAACGGGCACTTAAATCTCAGGACATTGCTAAACGCTGCTGCCCTTTACTCATTGCTGTTTGTACCATTTTTCGCCTTGTACGACACCCGTGGGAGAGATTGGGGATTGTGACAATTGTATTCTGCTCTGTCACCACACGGTAGGTATTGTGTGACCAGTTTTTCATAAATTGTTTAATAAATTGTCTTGAACTCTTGTCGTAGAGCGTCCTCTTGAAGTAGTCGAATGCTTCTGCAGTTGGCGCCATGGATTTCGATTGAAGCACTGTTCTATTCTATAGTTTAGGGTGTAGCAGGTGAATTGCCACATGGCAGATCCCAGACCGAAGTGTTTAAGGAGTGTAGTGGGTAAAGATCGTAGCAAGTGGAGAGAAATGATCTCTGGCTAGCTCTGTGCAGAAAGGCGTGACGTACCTATATATTCCCAGCGCAGCCATGCGCAGGGTGAGTTCCACACACGCCAGTCGCCTAGCTTGCGACTGGTATGATGTGAAACCTTCGTTTTCACTCCGCAAAAAAGGGTAGTAGAGGTAGGTTAAACTTGGTAAAGGTAAAGCAAGGTAAAGCCTGTGCCCCAACAGTGGGGCTGACAGCCTATGACGAGCGTAACCCAAAATACAAAGTAGGTAAACAAAATACCCCTACTTTATAAGCTGCGATTGCGACTCGAAGCGCCTCGAGGCTCTCAGCGGTTGTATATATCCCCAGGGAGATGTCGTCCCCCAATGGGGGAGGCTTGTACCGATGCCTATGTAGGCCTAGAACGGGACGTGGACAAAATCTCTCCACCACTTGACGGTGTTTTGTCTCTGGATTGAGTGGGAGTTAGAGCGAGAGGAAAATATTATCTTTTTCCCGAGGAGATTTTTTCCACGGCCCGTGCTATGAGGGCTGCTGTGGAGAAATGTTCTCAGGGAGTGCTCGATTTGCAAGGCTTGAGTACAATCCCAAAAAAATCCGGTAGATGCAGTAAAGGCATCCCAGCCAACAGCTTAGGTCCTTCAAAATAAACTTTCGAATTTTTCCACGAAACAATTGCAAATTAACTCTCGGCTTATCATTGTCACCGTTGTTTGAGTTGGTGGTGGGAATCTGACGTGGAGTGCTCGTTCAGAGATTAGCGGTGGTTTTTAGCGGATGCCATTAGTGGAGTGCCCCCGGGTGTTTGTTCGCGGCCGCTATCTGCCGCAGGAGTGGACAGGGTGACGTCTGACGTGCTTATACAGCATGCTTTTTTTAAAGACCTAGGGTAGGTTTAGCGGTATTTACAGCATTTTGATAGAAAGCAGTTTCGTTGGTAATAATTTACATACATACAATAAATAATTTAAATGTAAAATAATATAAAAGGCGTGCTTGCTGTTCAGTTGTATATTTGACAAGCACTTACTACCGCACTCAGAGACGTCAATTAACTTTGATGAGTATTTAATGTCAAAAATTTTCATTCAAATCTAGACCACAGGACTCGGCAAGAATAGCGACTAGTTTTGAATTGTCATTTTTTGACGTTAAGTACTATTTATCGTTATTTGACGTCTCTGAGTGCGGCAGTTAAACATACTCAATTGTGTTCTATACCTGCATTGGAATATTAGGTGACACCTTAGATTATTATTTATAAGTTGCATAAACTACCTCCAACACATTTTCCGGGCTTATAGAGAAGGCTAAGGCAGTGTTTTTCAATCGCATTGTTAACGAGACCGCTTTACAGGTTGTAAAATTCTTTTTGTCGACACAAAAAGTTTGTCTCTATTTTATTTCAACATTGAAACTGTGTTTTGTATTGTAGTATGGAACTTTGCATTTTCCTTTTGCCGGCAACCCCCTTGAGTAGGTATAAGGTTTAATACTCGCATCAGAGCAGTCGGCTGCATCTGCAGTCGTTAATAGCCACCAACCCGCACTGGGCCAGCGTGTTGGGTCATGGCCCAACCTCTCTATATTCTTCCATTCATAGGGAAGGCCCGTGCCCCAGCAGTGGGGACATTAAAGGGCTGGTGATGATGATGATGATGATCAGAGCAGTACCTAATATTTCGAAAATTCTTTAATTCTTTGTATTCTTTGTTCTTGAACGACACCGCGGATGTGATGGAGAGTGGTGAAGGTGATATTGGTTTGTGCTCCGCACTGTCGTGACCTCACGACCCACATAGGTAGATCTACTAGTAGTAGAGACCTATGTGTTACATCGCTTGATCTTGGAAAAAAAACATTGACGATTCAAAAGCAAAAATCAATATTCGTTTATTCATATCTGATGATTAGTGATTACAATACTAAGGGCCTGTTTCACAATCGACAAGTAAGTCGAAGTAGCTTACTTGATAGTTCAATTGACATATATTTCATATTACAAGTGTCAAATGGTCTACCAAGAAAGCTACTCAGGATTTACTTGTCGATTGTGAAACAGGCCCTAAGGCCCGAGTTTACCAACACGTAAAACAAATGATTAAAAGATAATCGTCTGTTTTTGACAGTTCTTACATACGATAAAATGTCAAAAACTGATGGTAAAAAATAATTGCCTGTTTAAGTGATGGTGAAGTCGGGCCTAAGTGTATCTTCAAGACGCTATAAAGACATCGAGAACTCGTGTGTCCAAAAGAGGATAGAGGAGTGCTCAATATGCCTTAGGCTATAGATAATAACATACATACATACATACATAAATCACGCCTATATCCCCGAAGGGGTAGGCAGAGGTGCTAGTTTTCTTTTTTCAAGGACCTTTCAAGGACCAATCATCATTACCTATTATTATTTTTGATTTTAGTTTGAACATTAGGTATATAAATGTTAGAAAAAACTGCAGAAAAAATTTCGAATAATTATTGTCTTGTAGCAAGAAACGAACCTGCGTCCTCTGCAGTCCAGGCAGATACCTACCTATACCCGCATCAGGAATAGTATAATTTTTCAAACTTTTTCTAACAACCATTTTCTTTGTACCATTAGTATCTATTTCAAAAACTTTCTTTTTTTCAAGCAAAGCCATTCATGTGAAGTTCCACAGGTAACCCTCATTCACAACGCGATAACCCGACCCCAGTCATATCTGACGCGAAAGTTCGTCAACCCCGTACAACACCTTAACGTCGTAAGCTCTTCCCGAACAGCTCACAAGAATCAATTCGTCAACCGTTTGACATTAATCTAGTATGTCAACATAATCGTTTGTCGGGCCGTTTGTGTCATTTAGAATGCTTAATCTGACGTGAGACGATGCCGTAAAGCGGGCCGCGCGCACAGACTATATTCGCGCCAACGCCTTGGCGGATTACGGCGCGAATGGTTTGATGGCGCAGGAGTTTTCACGATCCCACCACTAATTCCCGCACAGGCTCGTTCTAAATCCCAAATCATAGCGTTTACATCTTATTACCGCGTTTAGTGAAAAGTAACGCATTGTGCGAATGGCGTTTTCGCAACGACGCCCGCACGCTGTCGCTAATACCAGCTTGGCGCGCTCGACCGTCTGACGGCTGATTGACAGGTGAAAGGGCGCGAAATTAGCGAGCCCGTTCAGGAACCGATCGGGCCGAGAAGGCGCGCTCCCATTGTGTACCTTCATTAGTGTCGCTTTAAAAAAAAAACAAAAAACCCCGCTAGGTATTCCTTTTTCAAAAAACAGCACACTCTGTGCCCGCCGAGCGGAAAGCGCTACGAATCCGGTTTTAGGGCTGAAATGTTGAATTAGCTTAGGTGCTCCATTAGGCGCCAAGGCAACATATGTGGCAGAGTGCCCACAGATAAGATAGAGAGCCGTATGTCATAATTTTGAGCGCTACCGTTTGGCATCCGACAACAGAGCCGGGATGCGGGGATTGGGGGGCAAATATTGTGTTTGTGATATCGTTAAAACGGGAAGTGTGTTATGATAAAGACGTAGAACGCCGAGACAGGTGAACAGCAAACGAGATTTGAGATAGCGGAGGCTTAGCGGCGGCCGGGGACTATCTCGGATAGACTGCGCAAGCGCCGCGACCGCGCCATTGTCGCAGTTGCCTACCTGGCAGTGCTAGCACGGGCCGTGGACAAAGCCTCTCTCCACCGCTTGACAGACAGTGTTTTGTCTCGAGATTCAGTGAGATTTAGAGCGAGAGGAATCTGTTTTTTTCCCCGTGGAGATTTTGTCCGCGCCTCCTGCTCAAGGCTGACGTATCAAGATGCGAACTAGCCTTGTTGCATTGAGGACTCTATTCCGAACTTTCGAAGACGCCTTTCGCAACAATTAGGTGTCGTGTTTGTTTCACGTCGGTACCGCGTTAGCTATTGGTATTGCGATGTTTGAGTTGAGATAAATTGAACATCTGAAATCAAACGTTGGTAAGGCTATCTCAGGTATCTGTGTGCGCAGTATCATCTCGCTTTGACTGTTCAAACTTTATCATAATAGGTAAGCGTGGGCAGGTGCCTAATAGTATATATATATTTATTTGAAAAACTATCATACTAATAGTTTATAGATGAAGAGTTTGTGTGGGTGGACGCGCTAATCTCAGCAACTACTGATTCAAATTGAGAAAAACAACCGAGTAATAACGCGAGCGACGCCGCGGGTGACCAATAGTATAGGTAATAAAATATTGGTGCAAAACCATGGCGTGCTTATTGAAACGGTTTGGTACCCACGGGACATTTGGATCTTTTTATACAAAAACAAACACCACATCGGGTTAGCACATTAACTGCCGCACTCAGAGACGTCAATTAACTTTAATGAGTATTTAATGTCAAAAATTTTCATTCAAATCTAGACCATAGACCCGGCAAGAATAGCGACTAGTTTTGAATTGTCATTTTTTGACGTTAAGTACTCATCAACGTTATTTGACGTCTCTGAGTGCGGCAGTAAGTCAAATATTTTCAAACGACCTTGTTCTTTACGTCAAAAAACATAAGGTTGCCAATCGATTGGATACGTCATGCAATTATGTTGACAGTTTTGTTATGGTGCTGTTAACAATTAAAGTTATACTATATTATTTGCACAAATAAATTCCACTCTTTTATTTAAATCAACTAGACCTTTTAGGAACAGAACAAGTCTTCCATGCTGGCTTGTGAGCGATCGATCACATCACCTTTTCGGCGTGGTTGAAGAAATTATTTGGCCGCGTGGTGACGGCAGAGTAGAATACAATTGTCACCACCCCAAATCTCTCCCGTGGGTGTCGTACAAGGCGACTAAGGATAAATCAGTGATGAGGAATGGGCAGCAGCGTTCCTCTTATACCACCTAGCAATGTACTGCGTCACTTTTGTGCCCGATAGATGGCAATAGGCTCGCCACCTATTACATGGGACCTAACATGATTGGCGAAATGTGGGTGCTAGTTTACCTCTGCCAACCCCCGCCGGGGTATAGGCGTGATTTATGTATGATATTTCAATTTTGAATTTTTTTATATCACCGTAGTTTTTTAACTGCTGCTCTCAGAGACGTCAATTACCTTTAATGAGTACTTAATGTAAATAAAAATAATTTTTAAATCTAGACCATAGACCCGGCAAGAATAGCGTCTATAGTTTTGAATTATCTTTAAGTAATTTATTCCTCTAACAATAAAAATCATATTGGAAATAATATAAAATTATACACATTATACACATCAACATAAAAATTAGAATAATATGTAAAAAAAAAACTAAAAATAATCAAAGATGGCATTAAACACAAATTTTTATTTTATATCATTTAAATAATCATCAATGGAATAGTAAAATTTTTTCAATAAGAGCATTTTCAATTTATTTCGAAATGTATTATATTAAACAGTTTTTAATTCTATTGGCAATGCGTTAAATACCTTGATGGCTTGGTTTTTTGATATTAACGTTAATTGGCGTCTCTGTGAGGGCGTGCTTTATTTATGTTACATGCTGTATACATATCCGAGACTCATAAAATTGTGAGTTGCTCTTAAAGACATCCACTACATGTATTAATTCCTCAGAACAATAAGCCATAACCAGGGCCTCCATTTTTAAAGCGCATTGTTGCAAATGAAGACGCACTCACGATACTGGCCAAATTAAAGAACACCTTTTTTATGTTAGATAGAAAGGGGAGCTTTTAATTGCCATTCATCTCACCTGATGGTAAAAGACTATAAGGGCCGAAGATGGAACCAAGCTTCACCTAAACCCTCAACCACAGAGGGGCTGGCTATCTTATCACAATTGTCGGAACACAACAATGCTGTTATAATGGCGAAAGATTTTGATAAGATGGTGGCAGCTAGCCAGGCGGGCTCGAAAGAAGTCCTACCCCCAACCAAACCGAGTAAAAATTTTCCCCTGGGGATCGAACCCGGGACCTCTGGATCTTAATTACCACTAGACCTCGGAGGCGGTTAAACACCTCCGGACCCAGATTAATCGTGTCCCGCCCAAGATTAATATACCCGTCCGAATTGCGTTGACACACCCGAAGGAGCTCGCAACGTCAATATTTTACTTCGGAACATCGATTATTATCTATGCCCGTCACGTTAACGACGCCGACCTGTCGTCGGACGGGAGAAAATTCGGATGCGTTCCAATTTCAAATTCAAATTTGACAGCGGCCGTTCGGATCCGATCCGGTAACGATTTGATTCCTCCGGCGCGTGCTTGAATGATTGTTAACGGTTGTTTATTTGAATAGGGAACGGACGGACAGAAGGCCGTCAGTGACATTCGATTAGTGGGAGACGTCTGAAAGAGCAATTGGAATATTAATTTACGGCGTCGTATTTTCACTGAAATGGCGGCTGGGCGAGTTAATTAGCGGACATTGTTGTAGTGTTATTGTTGTTTTTCCGGCGGGATTGGTTGCTTTGTCTCGGCCTGTAACGAATGTCTGTATTAAGAGAGTTACCTCAAGTAATGTTTCCGCTCCGGGTCGTTTTCTGTAACAATAGTTTCAGTGCCGCTTTCCAGTGAAAAATGGCCATGTTTGTCTGTTTGTCCGAGGCTGGGATGAGACACGTCACATAAGTCTGTGCCGCGGCTAAATTAAAATTCACAGATGTCGTTAAAATGCTAAAATTATGGTAGCTGGCAGGTAATTTTGTTGGAATATGTGGAAATTTGAGTTCCCATATCCACGGTGAAGTCCCATTACCTTCCAACACATGTTAGTTAGAAGATAATGGGACCACTATTTTGAACAGAGTAAAATATACGGACAAATTACTCGTGTATCATAATTATTACGCTAAATTTGATGCCTTTGTTGGACTTTTGTAAAAAAATATGACCTACACTTGGGTCACAAGTCCATGACCAAGTCCAAGGTTTTGTCCACCTCATCAGGCACCGTCATGAATTCTGTTACCATTAAATTCGCGCCAAGCACTCCCTAGATGAATTAAAATGTGTGACACCCATATTTTAACGTAAAATTCATTTCATTCATATATTTCACCCACTCATTATTTCATAAGAGTACAGATAAAATATACACTAAAGACATGGTTGTATGGGCTAGACCCTTTGCCCTCTCTTAAAATATAGGGAGAATTAAAAAAAAGAGAAGTCCCATGTTCTGCCACTGATTTCCCTCTCTGCCACACCATGGACCCGGCACCCGCACCGTGAATCCATGGAATGCCAACATCTGCTTCATTCTCATCCGGAAGGTCGATCTGAAGGACAAAAAAAAATAGATTAATAATATAATGAATAAGAAGGATTTAAAAGTCAATTACTCAAAAATTTTATAACATAAGTAAATCACGCCTATTTTTCCGAAGGGGTAAGCAGGGGTAGGTAATAGGTGGCTAGCCTTTAAACATCGGGCACATAAATCGCAGTATATTGCTAGGAGAGGACTAACTGTCTAACTGACTTACTATAAAAGGAACGCTGCTTAGGTACTCATCGCTGGCCTTAGTCGTCGTAATATGGTATTGTATTCTGGTCTGTCGTCACCACACGGCAAAAATTCATTATCCGAGGTATTGGTGCTTTCCCCTTCAACGTGTCTCCTCGGGTACATATAAACTACTCTATACAGAAGAGTACCTACCTCCTTAGGGCTACCTTCCCCTATGTAAATCTCCCCTATTATATAAAATAAAAATAAAATAAAATGTAATTCTCTCAGCCACATGTATAAAATCCAACTAATCAAATACAAAAAAATGAAACACAATTCAAGCGATTTATTGCGACGCACATGCAGGCGTATCTATACCGTTTGTAAAGTATTCAATTACACTTAAGCTCCGTGACTCAAGTGTAAGTTACGCGTAAAATAATTGAAGAGAATATTGTGTATTGTACTATTCCAACATGGCGGCCGTGTCGTCTCATTTCTACATTTAAATCGCACGGATACAGTCACTTACTAGATCCGAGATATCACCTCTTAACATAGTTACATCCCGTCTCACGCCGACTCCCGCTATGATCGATCTAAGTGTCAGGTGAGCCATAAAACGATAATATCGATCCAACGAACATCACATAATGTTTTTATTACTAGCGCGTACAACCACCGAGTTAATCAACATGAAAAAAAAACAAATCGTTTCGATATTTAATAAAAGCCAATCAAAGGAGGTCCACGTTTACGATCGTACAGCATTAAAAGCCAGCTTCAATGTTTTTATAATCTAGCAAGACAAATCGACTCGCTCGCTACGAAACGAGATACGCTCCGAATATTATTATGGCACCATAAAGCTACCGCCCCATAACGTCTTCACGGGCCATCGGTGAACACAACGGCCCCAGTCGTAACCTCAATCAAAACGCCGATAAACTTTGACAAAAATTCCACCTTAAGCCGTCCTTTAATTATCCATATATTACAAAATCCCAGCTCCAAACTACCTGATAGCAATTATACACGCGCTCACCCACGTCAAAAGCGACATTTATGAAAAAAAGAGCAATCGGCCATCTTAAACCTTTTAACAAAACTGGCCGGCGATAATTCAAGCGAAATGTCCAAACGGTACGGAAAAAATTTGAATTTCGAAAGTGTTAGCGACAATGGAATATTCAAAATCTTGTTAATAAAGAGTCTAGGGTCGGTCGGATGCGTCCGCTACAATGGAGCGGGGGAAAAAAAATGGTATTTGAAAAAAGAACGGGGCTGAGAGAAGGAATATTTTTTTTTCTGGGCGCAGCGTGAGACCGCTTTGGATTTCGGATGAGGCGTCATGTGCGGATAGGTGTTTTTTTGAATTTCGAAGTTAGCAGACCACATGGGTCGGCTTTCGCTCGTCACGAATTATTCTTCCCGACCTCGGAATCCGCTAAATGGGCGTTACATCGCGGCTTAGCGTTCTCGAGTGGATCTTGTAAAATTTATGATCGTTCTCTGTTTGTTTGTTTAAATTGACAAAATGGACTTGTAAAGGGAATCGCTGGGTACTTACATCGTTGTCGATGGTTCTTGTACCGAAAGCCAAAAGTAAAAATTTACAAAATAAAAAGTATGATCATAGTTTTCAGATTTTTCTCATTAATGCACCTTGTCAATATCGAAATAATTTTGATCTGAAATATTTTCCGCAGCAAAGTAGTTGATGTAATCCCGTCTGTGACGGGTGTAATATTATTAGGTATTCATAAAATTTTGCAATGATAAAAATATAGTTGGTACAATAATCTATTTAAACAGCATTGAGTAATGGGCACCAGCGTTCATACATATGCCACTCCTTTCTCCCACAGGGGTAGCCAGATATCACCACTTGCTACGATCCTTACATACTTCTTTCGCTTCATCCAATCTCATTAATGTCTTCAAGCATGCTCGTCGGCTTCAGGTCGGTACTCTAGACCTGGCCCTTTTTTAATAGACTTTCAATTTGATTGTGACAGATCTGCCTGGGCCTGTCCCTTCCCATTTCTCCATTCACATCCGCCATATAAATCCTTTGTCTCATTCTCCTTTCATTCATACCTTCGACGTGACCAAACCATGCGAGCCTCCCTTTCTTAATTATTGTCATTACGTCTTCTTTCAAACCACACGTTTATCTTATCACACTGTTGTAAATTAAGTATTGAATGAAATCGATCTCCCCCAACAATCGATAAACAAACAAGGGTCATCAATTCGTTGGTACCTCGGCATCGGTATCGGATGATGGCGATGACTGATGGCGAAGGTCCGGGACCCGACGGCGGCTGACCCTAGTTCATGGGAATATAGTTTTTTTTTTATTAGGTGCCTTTTAACCCAATGAAAGTCGTGTACCTATCAAAGCGAAAGGCCAGACACAGTCAACTACTCACCACGCTATAAAAGCGGTTGAAATAGGAAAAAGACTTTACGGAGCAGCAGGAGAAGATGAGAGAGAGAGAGAGAGCTCTGGAGCACTTGCTTATAATTTGTAAAATAGGATGATTCCTATCGCAGCAAATATAAAACTGCTTAAATACCTGCTTAAATTGATACTGCTTAATTAACTGCTATGATTAAACGAAAAGGATACCTATACAAAAAAGTGTATGACAGCTGTAACATTATTAGGAATCACCTTTATTTTACGCAATCTCTCAATACGTAATTAATGGGTGACCGAAAATATAATAAATATCACGAGTCCCTAATTAATTCCTTATGATTTTTTTTTTACAAAATCACGAATGGTTCAGCTAAAATACTACCTAGCAATATATTGCTAAATACGTAGGCACAGACCTATCTGATTGATGGCAATATGCTCGCCCCCTATTAGGTAAATAGGACCTTCCATAATTGGCGAAACGTGGACGTTAATTCGCCTTTGCCTTTAACGTCCTTTTCTTCGATGTGGATTTGTAATTATGGCGAATGAAAGCCACGATTGGTTATAAGCTCCTTTATTGTCAACTATTTTGATATTATTTTTCCATTTTAAAATCTAAAACATACATACATACATAAATCACGCCCATATCCCCGAAGGGGTAGGCAAAGGTGAATTCTCACCCGCGTTTCGCCAATTATGTTAAGTCCCATGTAATAGGTGGCGAGCCTATTGCCATTTATCGGGCACAAAAGAGAATCAAAAAATCTAAAACGAGTTTATCTTATTGTTTCTTGATCATCATTTTGTCGTTCTAAATAGGTAATAGAAGGTTGTTATGATGTATTTGTATTTAAATAAGGTTTATTTTTACAAGGAAAAATTGGCCACAAAATTGATGAAAAATAATTTTCTTGTGGAGATATCACTATGTGGTTTTTCTAAGTAATCTTCGTCCGGTAATTTTTTTTTTAATCATTCTAACATCTCTTATTGTCATTACCTAAGTACCTAAAATAACAAAAAAATAACTGTTAGACAATGTTTTATTAATGAAACAATTACGTTAATAAAAACAAATAATTCGGAGATAATCAAATTAAAACCTCTTTGATCGATGCTTCCTAAAACAAAATTCATGACTCAATTCCAAGTTTAAAACCTTTATGAATAGGCACTCCATAGACAAAGACGAACTTAAAAAAAACGCTGTGCCTTACAAAGAAAAATCGCCACGTCACCATAATCAATCACCATTTAAAATATCGAAAATTATTATATTAATGCTGTACGTGTTATTTGAGTAAGCCCTCAACAATAGCGGGAATGAGTGCTCCGAGCCAGAGAGAATAGACCGGGGAAAAAGTAAAAAGTGACTCTATGGTAAGGATGACATGTCAATTATAAAGCCATCAATTTGCTCCACAGACGTTTAGACTGTGAGGTGCCTGCGGTTTCGGCGGTCAGGGAGGTGGGGCGTGTTTGAATTTTGAAGCAATTACATGAAAAAGAATTCATTTATCTTTTTGGCGCGAGGCTGTTTGCCTACACTCCTCACAGGCCTGTTGTATGGCAGCTATTGTTAGTGTCTTCCAACTCAATAAGTAAAATGCACTGTAGTCTAACTCAAGTTATTTAAACTTTGACACAGAAACGTATTTTATAAAGTAATTAAATTATATTTATTGATAAGAACATTTTGACAATACTCCTACGGAAAGCCTGGGCAAAAACACATATTTTGTGACTCCTAGGATACATGCCATGAATGTATCCTAGGAGTCATAAAATATCTAATAAAAGGTACATACCTAATAAATATACATACCTAACTAATTATTGTCCGACGTTAAAGCACATTATATCAACTAGCAAATAACCTAACCTACCCTAGTAAATCGGTAAGATAGGTATTAATATACCTTTGCCTACCTCTTTGGGACTAGTAGATTTATGTATGCACTTTGTGCATCATCACCAGCCCTTTAATGTCCCCACTGCTGGGGCACGGGCCTTCCCTATGGATGGACGAATATAGGGAGATTGGGCCTAACCCGCCACGCTGGCCCAGTGCGGGTTTGTGGGGTATTAACGACTGCAGATGCAGCCGGGACCAACGGCTTAACGTGCCTTCCGAAGCACGGAGGAGCTCGTGATAATAAATTTTTGGTCACCCATCCAATGACCGACTTTGTGCATGCTTCAACAACATGTCAACCAACACTCACCTTCGCCAGCGCGACATCTCTCTCTGTCCAGCCATATTTGGTAAAATTCTGTGGGAGCCTCCTTAGACACACGTTCCAGTGAAAAACTTACGAAAGCTTTAGAAAAGCCAAGATCTTCAAGTAATAATGTATATAGGAATTTAACTGGTATACCCCTCGCTCCTAGCTCAACAGCATACCAACATACAAACCAACAAATTGTAGCCATTTTTTGTTAGTTGGTTTATTATTTTAATAATGTTATCTATGCGTTGAATATTAAAGAAACTTTAAAACGTTAAACATTTAATTTGTATCATTCGGAGCGTATCGCAGACATCTTGGCTTGTATTAAAGGTGTATCGTTTAGAAATAACAAAAATAAACAAGTTGAAACCTCACGGAAGCAATATTAACACCTAGGGGCATTAACTATTTGAGCCGATACAATCTTTTTAATTAGCTGGAAATGTTCCAAGCCTGGGGCAATCACCTTTTCGCCATTAAGTTATTGTTAATCACGATTTCTGTTGTTTATGCTAAAATTTTGTTTCGTTGCTTTGTCGGTGGTGGCTGTTGGAGCTTGAAATTGTGTGCCTTTGTTATAATTATATGTTAAGTGTAGGCTTAGATTAAAGCAAAAGGGGTTTTTTGTTTTAATCTAAGAGTATAGGTAAACTTACGAAATCAGTATATTTACTATTCTCAATCAGTATTTTTTTTTATTTCATGAAAGACTACGTTATATAAAATAGATTTATTATTCAGTGCTTTATTACTAGATTTATTACTAAATGATTTGTTACCTTTTCCCTTAATTGTATAATGTATGTATTTTTATTCTCCCTGTCTCATGTTTATAAGTAATGATTTGCCTCAAGGTTAACTACCAAAGAATCCATAAACGTAATAAAGTAGTTAATATTTACATTATGGTTATTTAACATTGATTAATTAAAATTTTTGTTCCAACTTCAAATCACGCAGCCGTTGGTGACATCTGAATTTAATTCCAAATTAGAAATATTGTTAAAACCTTAATTTTTCAACAGTCATTCCAAATTCAAATCACGCAACCATACGGGGCGTGGCTTCCGTTATGGCCGGTAAAAAATCGCCATGCCTCGTCCCATGTTCAACCCATTCGGCCAATTCGGCACACGTGCTTCGGCGAGTAGTTCAAGGGCGATCTGTCGTCGGCGTTAGCGCGAAACCCATAAATATGTTTCGAATCAAAACATTTCTGTTGGCTGCACTTGAAAGAAGGAGAGAGACATGGCATGTGTTTCGTAAAAAACAGTTGCATAGCTCTGTCGCTGCATTCTATTTTCGAATTTGGAATGACATTCATTCCTTTGTCGACAGAACAGCTCTAATAATAAGTAGGTACCTAATAACTTTATTAAAATACCTAATAACAACACCGGGGTGAAAAAATATCATAGAATCTGTCAGCCCCAACACACTCCACAGGTGTGGCGAACTGTGAAACTGGCGAAACGTGGGTGTTAATTCACCTCTGCCTACCCGTGCGGGGGCAAAAAGGAATCACGCCTATTACTCGAAGGGGTAGGCAGAGGGGAATTAGGTTAGGTGAGTCAAGGAAAAGATGATAAGAGAAACGCTGCTGCCCATTCCTCATCGCTTTCTCTCACCTAAGTCGCCTTGTACGACACCCACGGGAGAGATAGGGATGGTGACAATTGTATTCTACTCTGCGGTCACCACACGGCTTGTATATAAGTACCTCGTCCAAATCCCGTAACCAGCCTTCGAACCACTCCCATACCGGCTGCCTAGGGGTCACATTTCTACAATGTTACGGTGTCACGGTTGACCTGCGAAGCCTTCGTAGAGCTTTACGTCCTTATAATGGTGTCCGTCAACCACTTTATTGCTGCTAGAGCATTTTTTATTTGTCATTGTGCCCCGTGATAGATTCGGTTTCAACCATCTTAATGGTGGGACTTGATGTAGCTAGCGTGATTTACGAAAGGCAGGTACAGTCAGCATCATAAGTAGATTTACACTTTAATACCTTGTCGCAATAGTTGTTCGTATAAATTGGTGGCACTGTCTTGGGTATGACAGAGGGCTAAAGTGGTAATCGACTTATGATGCTGACCGTATCAGTCTTACTGCCGCGCTCAGAGATGTCAAATAACGTTAATGAGTACTTAATGTCAAAAAATTTCATTTAAATCTAGACCATAGACCCGGCAAGAATAGCGACTAGTTTTGAATTGTATTTTTTTGCATAAAGTACTCATTAACGTTATTTGACGTCTCTTAGTGCGGCAGTTACCCCCGAATACAGAAACGCTACTCAAATTTAAGGGACTGCTTAAAAAGTTAAGTGGACACTACCTGTCAGAATTTGTATGGAAAAACGTCAATTTTGATAATACTTAAATGTTAAGCGGGACTCAAACTTTGAATAGCATTTCTGTATTCGGTCATGTTGCCTAAATCGGGTTAACTGCCGCACTCAGAGACGTCCATTAACTTTGATAAATATTTAATGTCAAAAATTTTCATTCAAATCTAGACCAGAGACCAGCAAGAATAGCGACTAGTTTTGAAATGTCATTTTTTGACGTTAAGTACTCATTAAAGTTATTTGACGTCTCTGAGTGCAGCGAAGGGGCAGATGGGATTTCAATGTTCACATGATATTTCAAAAATGCGAGGATGCAGTCAATTTTGAAAATTTTATGCTCATTATGGGCCATTACCCTATCCCAAGAATTGTTTCTATATTGGTTAATTATATAAGTTATAAGTCGACTAAGGGAAATTGCCCCGTATAGACCTATGTCTTGGGGCACCCGAATGGTGGAGGGGGAAACAATGACGAACAGCATACCCAAAGGGGGTTGGAGTCAGGCAGGCGGCCGACTGTCAAACCCACATATATAAATTGATATATCTGTGGTAAAACCTAAGCCAAACACTTGAGCAGTAGATATGGGTTGGAATGTTGTCATTCCAATCACTCTCTCGTCTCTTTTCTATACATTAATTCATCACTAGCACTTTCACGATGTGATGTATGATATGAATCAAAAGGGAGTGGATGGCTTGATGACGTCCGACCGATATGAATGGAAGAGGAAACATACTGCGCCGACCCCAGATAGACTGGGAACAGGGCAGGTAGAAGATTAGTCAGTTATACATATAGCCAGTGGCCACCAACTTATATGCGGGTGTTAATACGCCTCCGCCTACCCCTTCGGGGATGAATAGGCGTAGGTAATGTATGTATGAATTTTGTAGCCAAACAGATTCATGTCTCGCCAAAAACTACTAACTTATTTTTTTAGTTGTAACCAGATGTGATTGTGATATTATCGTAAAAAATATAACTATTATGTACTCTATGTCTAAAATGTACCTACTGTAATAAATCAGAATTTTGCTCCTATAAAGCTTTAGACAAATATTATTGTGTCAGAACAATAGGCAAGTACTTATTAGTATAGTAGCAACAGTAGTAATGTCTTTGCTTCATAGTGACGGCAGAGTAGAATACAATTGTCACCACCCCAAATCTCTCCCGTGGGTGTCGTACAAGGCGACTAAGGATAAAACAGTGATGTGGAATGAGCAAGGCAGCAGCGTTTCTCTTATACCTACCACCTAGCAATATACTGCGACTTTGGGCCCGATAAATGGCAATAGGTTCGCCACCTATTACATGGGACCTGACATAATTGGCAAAACGTGGGTGCTAGTTCACCTCTGCCTACCCCTTCGGGGATATAGGCATGATTTATGTATGTATGTATGTTTAATGGCATCATAATCACCGCAGTGACGGCAGAGCAGAACACAACAAATTATCACCACCCCCAATCTCTCCATGGATACGATTCTATCAAACAAATAAAGATAAAAATTTTTGACACTTTGTACTGTACTTCTATTATATTCGACACGACGGACGCCATGGTGTTTTTCAGTAATACTTCAGTTTCATAATTTCAGATTCTATTCGTTCGAATAGATTTGCCACCTACAATATACAATATCCCCGAAGGGGTAGGCAGAAGTGAACTAGCACCCACGTTTAATAGGTGGCGAGCCTATTGCCATTTATCGGCCACAAAAGTGAAGTCCATTACTAGGTTGTTTAAGAGGAACGCTGCTACCAATTCCTCATCACTGTTTATCATTACTTTGGGTTTGTAATTTTATCTATGTGTATAACTGCCGCACTCGGAGATGTCAAATAACGTTAATGAGTTCTTTGCGTCAAAAAATGACAATTCAAAGCTAGTCGCTATTCTTGCCGGGTCTATGGTCTAGATTTAAATGAAAATTTTTGACATTAAATACTCATTAAAGTTAATTGACGTCTCTGAGTGCGGCAGTAAGTATCATATTATAATTATTAATAATTAATTCCTGATAATAGTACGTCATTCGTCACAAAAATCCAATAATCTGATCCCAATTGGGATGGTTTAATGAAGTGCCTCGTCCGGCCGCCATGTTGCCATATCATTTGTCGGGTATTAGAGAGGGACAAAAAAAACGATAATTATCTCGCCTTAGAGCTTTCTGCGTGCGCATTAGTTATGTTAAGATTTAAATAGCTTAGAGGGATGGAGAGAGCTTTTGGATTCGAAAGTGCAAATGTAGTACCTACAACCGTTATGGTTTTTCAATAAAGATTGAGTATTAAATATCTGAGTATCTGGGTTAGGTAATGACGTTATGCAAACTGGAGAGTCAGTAAGAATGAAATTTAAAGGAATTTTTATTATACTTAAGCAAATTAACCTAAGAAGCCAAAACCTTGAGCTATCAATTGGAATGCTGTCACCTAAAACGCACCTTGGGGCACCCGAATGGTGTAGGGCAAATCACCAACAACAGCATACCCAAAGAGGGTTAGTGTCAGGCAGGCGGCCGGCTGTAAAACCTAAGCCAAAACCTTGAGCAGTATGGACTGGATTGTTGTCATTCCAATCACTCTCTCTGTTCATCGGTCTCTAGACATGGTCCGTTCCGTTTCTTTTCTACTACTACATTCATTCATCACCACACATAGACTTGTAAGGGAACAGAGCAGGAAGAAGAAGAAAGCCTAACATTTTTATAATGTTTAAATAATTCCATGTTATGGGTTGGATCTTTGTCGAGTCTCGGGTCTGAAATAAAAGAAGCCCCCTCCACAGCAGGCAGCCCGGGCCACATGCGCGGCATATGGCGTTCAGTCCGTCTTTCCGAAAATTCGAAACTTTTTCTCTAATCTCCTAGTTGTGTTACGTAAGAATATCTACTAATTATTACAATATTGTTTTTTGGTGTAAACGTGATAGGTTCGTATTAGTTACGGCTTCAGTCATCCTCCATGTAATTATTATTTTGTGTTTTAATTGAATCATATGTTATTAGTTATTATAAATGTAAGAAAAATTAGATTAGAAATAGTAGATTGAACGTACAATAATAAAATGAGTCATCGCTCGAGGGGTATGTACAATGGCTTGTTTATGCTGAGAAAATTATACGATTACTTCAAAATATAAATGAAAATTTAATGCGCCATGAAACCTTTTTATTTAATTTTTAATGGCGATATTTAACGTAGGTAGACAGGTACATATTTCATTCTGCTAAATAATAAAAATAATTCGATGCGTTTTTTGGCTTCCTTGTCCGTGATATTTAATTTGTCGTAATTTAAACCACTATCGCATATTCTTTTATTTTAAAAGTAACCTAGCCCAGCCTCTGTTCTTGCTTAAATCCAAAATATACAAAAATTATTTTGACAGAAAACGACCATCGAAGTTGACTTCTACAAAAATCGAGCGGTATAGGCCTTTGCCCGGATTGCAGAAGACGCGGGTTCGTTTCCCGCATCAAGACAATAATTTTTCGAACTTTTTCTTAACGCAATTTCCTTAATCGCAAAATATAAAGATTTGTTTTTTGGGAAAAAGCGACCACAGCAATGGTCGCATTCTGTTAAAACCTCATATCGAAAATGTAGCCTAGAGCGTCCACAAGTAAATACGATATTTTCAAGCTAAAATATTCTTGCATTATCACTCATTTTTATAACTATTTTCGGCATACATTTAAAGCAGCGATCAAAATACCTTAAACTGCTAACTTGAAACTGTACTTTTGACTTCTCTGCTAAACAACGCTCAATTTAAAAGCAAATTATAATTACCTATTATTATAAAAACTTACAAATTACCATACATTTACTTATTTAAACGGTGGAATATTGTAATGACACTGATAAGCAAACATGTTCCGTAGTTCCGCTACTCAACGACAGATGGCGCTAGCTGTAGCAGTCTTGGGTGCGCCTATTTCGGAGCTTTCTGTTCAGCATACTTGTTCATTGTATAATTTATAGATTGATAATGGTTTCGTTTCACTTTTTATTGATTTAATTAAATATAATTTCTCATTGTAACCTATTTGTAGGTATTCATGTAGGTAAGTTCTTTTATGTAAGAATAAAGTAAAAAAATGTTACAT
Organism: Cataclysta lemnata; assembly: GCA_963931975.1. Classification (NCBI taxonomy): domain Eukaryota; kingdom Metazoa; phylum Arthropoda; class Insecta; order Lepidoptera; family Crambidae; genus Cataclysta; species Cataclysta lemnata. The sequence continues at coordinate 1,483,693 of OZ008355.1, read as the reverse complement.
ATAATAAATAAATGGCTGTGACAAAACAAAACTTAACAATTTTAGTATTGAGTAGTAGGTATTAGGTATTAATCTCAAGTTGTTTTACGTCACATTATTACCATTTTTGTTGCGACTACAGCAAACATTAATAATATCTTTATAGGTACGAATATAGTAAAATAAAATGATACGTAGCTGTACCCATTGAACTACTATTACTAGCGTCAATGGCTGTACCTAATCATTTTTAATTAATGACAATTGCACGATACAAACTCTTTTGCATTTTACCTGTTTTATAAGATTTTTTTATTAAAACCTTTGGCTGGAAGGTATGCCTCAATGCATGTATTATTGTAATTCACGGCAATTTTTCTGTCACCCCCTACCTACCTACTTCAGTCTTATTTAGGTGCCGACCAATTACAATATGGCGCTTATTGATTGAATGTTTAAAAGAACCAATTCAAAAGGCTTTTCTTTCAAAAATGAGTCTTAATTCTATAAATTTTGAGTACACAATGTTTCGAAATACTTTTTCAGTTATGCCGTTTAGTAATGAAACGTAAGATAAGTTGTGCGTTATTTTGACTCATTCCACTATTATTTCAGCAAGCCAAGGAACAATTTAATCACAGTCTCACAGCAATTAAAGCCCGTTTTCCGAGCGCGGCGGTTGCAGTATTTTTAATCTATATCGGTTTTTTCACCACGGAGGTCTAATTACTTGTGCAAGGTTGCATGTCTATGGTGATTCAAGGCGTTTCTACACCGTCGCAGCCCCGCCCTGCTTTATTTAGGTACAGCCGGCTAATGGAGTTTTTCATGGTGGCCAGTGCAGGGCTTTTAACATGGATTTTCTGTAGAATAAACGCCGGTCGATGTCTTTCCCGCCATTTCTAATAATGTAATGCGCTCCTGTGGCGAACTGTATCGCGCACGCGAACGGAGCGGCCAGTTCGAAATTTAAAAATGTTGTTCTTTTAATTTGTGGTGAGGCGAAAACTAACAAGTATATTGCTGTTAAAAAGACTACTTACAAGACTTATTAGGCTTTCAGCACCTTGGGGCCTACCGCCTAACTCGATTGCTGATGATAGCTTTAAAGCAATGCATTTCTTACGGTTATAAATTTAGCTATCAACCATCTTGAATTTTTAGGCGGTACAGATTTTATTCCAAATTCATACAAAATCATTTGTTGATCATGCGTTCAAAGCTATTGCTCATAGTTTGGTGCGAAATGACAGCATGACGTCATAAACTATAGCTTTTGCTTTAGCAATCGACTTAGGCGGTAGGCCCCCTTATCTGTGGTATTATTTACTTTTCAATCGAAAATAATGCTGTTGGTAGTAGTAGCTGCCTAAAATTTGTTCGATACAACCAAGGAGACAGACGGGAAATTAAATTTTCACATGTCCTATCAAGGAGTAGGTATACCTAGTGAATGAGGCTGACGGGATTATAATATCCTTTTTGGTAGTAGATACGCCCGTCACCTGGCACCCTAGTCTACTTACACACTCTACTAGAAGAAAAGAAACATCCGAGTTCGTTGTTAAACATTAACCTTTTATATCGCACGCTTTCTTAGAACCGAAGCGATTCGGTGAAATCGAAAAATGGCCACGATTTACGTTTGTTACAATTCTCTGAAAAAACACAACCGTAGATAGATACAGAGAAACGGGGCTTTCTAAATTTACTTTATATACATTATACATCACGCCTTTTCATGCCTGAATAGATAGAACTAATCTTCGTTTCGCCAACTATTTTAGGTCGTGTATAAGGGGGTGAGCCTATTGCCATCTAATGGGTGTGTGAATCGCAGTATATTGCCAGGTGGTATAAGAGTAACGATGCTGCCCACTGCTCATCTTTCGACTTACTCAACCCTTAGTCACATCCGTCGAAGAAGTGGAGGTGGTGAAAATTGTGTTCTGCCCTGCCGTCATCGCGTGGCGTTCTACTCTGCTACTTACCTACTCCTAATTATTTTGGTACTATTAATACTGCCGCCGTATGGTGACGGCAGAGTCGAATACAATTGTCACCACCCCAAATCTCACCCGTGGGTGTCGTACAAGGCGACTAAGGATAAATCAGTGATGAGGAATGGGCAGCAGCGTTCCTCTTATACACGTACAACCTAGCAATTTACTGCGACTTTTGTGCTCGATAAATGCAATCGGCTTGCCACCTATTACATGGGACATGATATAATTGGCGAAACGCGGGTGCTGGTTCACCTCTGCCCACCCCTTCGGGGATATAGGCGTGATTTATGTATGTATGTATTAATACTAGGAACGCTTGAAAGTAGTTATTAAAGAACAACAACTCCTAATAATGGGTTAACAACAAACCATAACAACCAGTTCATTAGAAATAACCAATTTAAACTGGTTATTTCCTAATATTCATGGATCACCTCACATAAAAGTCTGTAACGCTCAACACAAAATCCATAATATTTGTACCGAAATGTAAACTTGGTGAGCATTCAGCCTTTATGGTGGTAAGGTTAGATGAGTGAATATAATATATCACAGAAACAATATTCCTCCGAGCTTGCTCATTTAAGATACACTTCAATTACGAGCAATAAAGTACAGTTGTGAAATAAGAAGTATATTCAAGCAAAAACAATAGAACATAACTGCTTGTTCAGTTAACCGTTATTTACATTAAAGTAGGACAGGTAATTGTCCAAAAGTACCTAGCTACTTATTTCTGCAATAAGCAAAGTGTGTAGATTTACCAACAAGCAATGTAGTAGTATTATTTATTTACTTATTATGTTAATTTCATTTGAACATAGGTACATATATTACATACATAAATCACACCTATATCCCCGAAGGGGTGGCAGAGGTGAACTAGCACCCACGTTTCGCCAATTATTTTAGGTCCAATAGGTGGCGAGCCTATTGCCATTTATCGCGTAAAATGCAAAAGAGTTTGTATGGGCACAAAAGTCGCAGTAGGTACATTGCTAGGTGGTATAAGAGGAACGCTGCTGCCCATTCCTCATCACTGATTTATCCTTAGTCGCCTTGTACGACACCCACGGGAGAGATTTGGGGTGGTGACAATTGAATTCTACTCTGCCGTCACCACGCGGCATTTGAACATTATACCTTTATAGATGGTGCCCCAGGAACGCTGCTGCAAATTCCTGCCTCGTTATAGTATTCCTCTTACTGCCGCAGTCAGATACGTCAATTAACTTTAATGAATACTTAGGTAATACCAAAAAATACCAATTCAAAACCTGTCGCATTATTCGTATTCTTGCCGGGTCTATGGTGTAGATTTTAAGAAGTTTTTGACATTAATTACTCATTAACTAAAGTTAATTGACGTCTCTGAGTGCGGCAGTCAGTCACCTTCTACTACTTCTTCTTCTCTGCCGTCATCATACGGCCGTGTAATCGAGATAAAAAATAAATAGTTCGCTTTTATGAATTTTTCCTTAGTAAATAGGTACTTACCTATTGTTATATAAAAATCAGGTATGAAGCTAATCTTTGTGGCGATTAGCCTAGTCCTTCAACGTGCTAATTTAGTTTAGTTGCACAATCGTTCGTATTATCATTCTACTAATGCAGTTTAGCTCCTAAAAATATATAATGGCTTTAAAAAGATATACCTTACTATATAACAAGAATATTTACTTTACCTAAATAAGTATACCTAGATATAAAAATATGGACCTACGTTCGTCGTTAACTTGACAAGAATCTTAAGTTTTGTAGTGTCTGCATATTTAACCGGTCAAAATTAGTTTATAAATGCTGTTTGTCATCACAAAGAGAAAGAAGAGTCAAGAGTGCACAAAGAGAAAGAAAAAAGAATCAGATCAGTGATTTAGTTTAAACAGCTTGTGTGATGGAACTGATTGATCATAATTATGAATAAAGAGAGAGGATAAACTGGGAACATGGAAGATGATGAATGTTTTAAAAAATAATGTTACATATAATTGATAATAATTGTCATCTTATTAATTTTATGAATAAGATGAAATTGTTTCACCTACGTTAAAATGTGTTGTATAACTTTAATATTATAGAACCCGCCATTTTATTTGGTGCTGTTAAAACGCCACAAAAGGAGGTTTGAGCGCGACAAAGCAATTTGGACCCTGTTTGCATATCCGTATTATTGCTTTATTGCAGCAATTATTGTTAGTTGCTCGGAGCACTTGCGGAGTTGTTTATAAAATATTAACGACCATTACACATATTTCATATAATAAATCTTGCGCAGAGTGGCAACGTTTCAATTTTATATCCTCGCAGGTAAAGTCACGGGCATAATTTATACAGTATTGATAGGTTGTCCCGTAAACAAACTGTAGGATTTGTATTATTATGGAAGTTAAACTGAAACTAGAGAAGAACTGCTACCTATAGGTGTTCTGCTTCTCCTTTAGGTACCTATGTCATTAGGTTAGGACTAAGAAATTTTCTTACAGTACACACACTTATCAACTTTATAATTTATTGATTTCACTTTATGTTGTATTGACAATCATTCTCAAAAAAAAATCCGGACGATTTCTCTGCAATTTATTAAATTTTTAGAGTTAAGACTTAATACGAGAGGCTAACTACCTTTTGTACCTATTAATGATTCAAATGTAATAAGTATTCGAGTCTTACAATAACCAGATGCTAGTCGAGAAAAGCGTCTAGAATTCTTTGCGGTGTCCTGCCTTGCTGTTGGTGATGCGCTGTGCGATGTGAAGATGATGGAAAAGACTAATCAGATCGGCAAGACACCAAAGTCTAACACCAAATCCTTGTCTCACTACTAGAATCTGTATATAGGTACAGTTGTCAGGTTAGGTTAGTGTTAGTAGGTACAATATTTTAAATTTTCGCAATCGAATTTGTCAAGAAACTAAAAGTTGACAATTGATTGCAGAAACTTTACATTAGGTATTGTATAGTCTGGCGCTATGTTGATTGTAAAAATTTGAAAACTTTTTGCAAAATGTGGATAGAATTTCTTTTTTTTAGTACCAAACTGTAGGTACCTCCTCCTACCTATGTTTTATTTCTAATATATTGTGATCTTCATAGGTTTGTCGCTCTATAACTAATAATAATATTATTTATGACAATTGTTTCTAATTCATTTTAACTTGCTTTTAGGTAACCTAGTTTAAAAATTTAATTGATGTCGACATAAAACCAATTCCTAAAGGTCGTGTGGCTCATATGTGTGGTAGGTATCTTATAAAGAACTCCCAAAAACCTAGGTTTGTTTTCAGTTAAGACCTAGCCCGGCTAGCATGACCACCGAAACACGATATGATATAGACATTTATCGCATTGAACAGTCAAAAATCTTTGTTTTTACCACTTGAATAAGCCTAAATTGAATAAATGAAGCCTCTAAGGCTATATCTTTATGACATACCTTATTCAGAGTCGAAAATCCAATGATTTTTGTAAGTTCAACGCGATAAATGGCTACATTTGGGTGGTCATCCTAGCCGGGCAGGTTCGATTTAAGCTACCTAGACATTTAATTGACTAGGTTATTTATGTTTTATTATTATCGTCGTAAGACTTAGGACCTAGTTACTCTTAACTTTACTTATTTTAACAAACATCTTCATTAGGTAAACGGATAGGTAGCGTTATTTGCCCAATGCCGTGTTAAAGCTAAAGAAATGAATTTTTAAGTTACTAATAATATGGATCTCTTATTTTCTGTATATAGGTACCTACTATACTGACCTATAATACACACATGTGAATCGCTTACAATTATCCTCATCAGGCTTAGTTTGTCATCAATTTGAACTCGGAAGTCTGTACATATGGACTGTATTTGTATGTATATTATACATTTTGTTTCTATGATAATTATCTACTCTATAAAATAATACACGACAGGCTAAGCAAATGCTGCTTTCAGCTATAATCGGAGTGCAAATTTACACTCTTTTATTTTCTATATTAATTTTAATTTTATTTTTTAGTTTTTGTATTATGTTGCTAGGTATATCATAAATAATATAGGACAGCGTTACGCAATAGTGGGAGGCGAGTTACTTTTGTAATGAGGTGAACCTCCAATCTTTGAAACGAATGAATTAAACATCTATTTTGACCAAAAAAATACGTTCGACTACCGTGAAAATATCGCGTTAGACACGAAGTCTTAACAGGTATTTCCTAATTGATAATGGAACGCGATAGCTTCTAATAGAAGTCTATGTAGCTAGGTATAGAAGACTATTGTATGACAAATTGAACAAAGTGATTATCAAATCAATAGAAGCTATTGAATAGGTGGCCAACTATAACAGGGATCAGTTATATTTGTTATTATTGCAAAACCTACTGTTGGTAACTAGGTTACCTGTTAAGTTGGGTTTTCGAAAGGGAAAAATGATCGGCAGATCTTTAAAGACCGAAGTCATTAAATAAACTACAAGAACCGAAGAGCCGTTGAAAACATACCTACTAAGTACATCTTGTACTTGAGAATACTATCTTCAGAGGATAACTTAGAGAAGGAAGAAGAAAAATTTCATCTATTGCCTCAAAACTAGGTAGGTAATTTAAAACAAAAGAAACAAATAAAGTATTAATTGCCTCAAAACCAGATAGGTAATGTAAAACAAAAGAAACACAAATAAAGTACCTATTATTCAAAAAAGCCGCGCTCCAAATGTCAGAAAAAATGTTACCCTTACATTATGTACAATTGGCACCAATAGCAATCAAAAACTCACATAATTACTATTTTTACTCATTATTGTTGATAGGTGATAAGAAGGTGATGGATGTGAATGAGGAGATGACGAGTGACAGAAGAGAATGGAAAAGGAGGACCCCAAATAGGATGGGATAAGGGCAGGGCGATGATGATGATGATGATGACTCATTATTGTTGATAAGTATTTATTAAATAAAGAAAGCAATGGCTTACTTTATTAAACTCACTTATATTTGAATAGGTAGAACAAATCAATTAAAAAAGCCGTTAATCTAGTGATGATTGGGGTAGGCGGGTCATGCTTATTATCTTCCATATAAGTATCATGAATTTAAAAGTTAGGTCTCGAGTAACACAACTATGACATATACCTAATAAACCTAAATATATAAAGAAATTAGCTTACAACATAGGTACCTACTTAAGTATAACTCTAAATAACGCTTTCTTTCAATATCAAGTTCAGAATGACAATGCCTTGAAATATTTAAAAGGTTAAGAAATATCTATTAAAAACTATTTAAACTTAGGACTAATGGTGTCAAAAGTACTGCAAATTCATTGATGAGTAGAACATCGAGAATAGCAAACTATAAATGGTCAAATTTTGATGCGCATCGATGATTTGATAATTTTTAGCTTAGGTAACGCATAGGAATGTGGTTAATTAGTGTAAATTTCATTTTTCTTTTCTTTTTCAGGCAACAGTTAGGTACTCAGTACTGAATCAATTCAATGTTGAAATTAACGCAGGACTGGCTTAGAAGCTTCCGACCATTGCGTTACAGCAGCTCATTCATAATTTCCAATCTAAAATTATGATCGCTGGCGGTCACTCGAGTCACAAAGTTTTCACATCAAACACTTTTATCTGCGGACGTCATACAATGGAGGCTCGGCGCATGCGCTGTGGACACCAGCACACTTGTTTTGTTTAGAAACATCGTGTAGTACATACTGCTGCAACGCTAAGGAGGTTACTACGAGCCGAAAGGAGCATACTCAGAGCATCCGAAATCCATCATCCGAGTGGAGCGCATCGTGACGGGTGAATCCAACTCACGCCGCACGGGAGGATCCGAGCAATTTTGATTGGGTACAGAGAGTCCGAGGCAGAAAAATCATGTATTTGGCGCAGGAGAGGTTGAGGAGCGCGCACGACCGGCGCGTGTGGAGCGCGCGCGCGGTGTGCCGCGGCGGGCGGAGTGGGGCGAGGGG